>QZGG01001250.1:5000-73006 GCA_006409495.1 Sedum album | reverse complement strand
TAGCGCTAATCAAATTATTCAAGGATACATTAACATAAGCATGATTTCTTTATCACCATTATAGTTTGTCACATTTTTCTTTGTATTTTTCAGTGTTTTGAATGCCCTCTTACAAGTTCAGATGGATCTCCTTTTCAAGTTCAGGATTGGTGAAGTCTACAACTTGATGAAAAGTTGTGATATTGTAAAAGAAATTGGTGCTATTATATTCGTTGAAGGTTTGCATTCATGCATTGGTCGAAGATTATTAGTGCAATTTGACATCGTACGAGCAAAGATTGATATCCAGGTCACAGTTAATTGGAGTTTGATGAAACTCCTTCAAGGGAATCGTATGTACCATTAGTTATTATATTTTTATCAAGTATTAAGTGATAATGATCCTTGAGATATATGTGCTGCAACTCTTATGGGATAAAATGAAATCACAATCATTTTTCACTGCACTAGAATTTAATCTGTTTAACCATTTTCAATTAGGACAGTCACTTATGTTATGTGTTTATTCAGCTTTTGCGTTTATGTGCGATTTGATATAGAAAAATGAAAAGGTCTCATCAGAACACATTTTCAAGTAATAGTAAATATGTTTTAAGCTTACTATTGGATGACAATATGACAAGTCCCAACTCCAGGATATGTGTATTTTTTTTGATAAAAGAGGGCAATAACCCAAGGATTACAACACAAGGACTTGAAACGCTAAATAAAATTTAACCTGACTCGAAATAATATAAATATATGAAAATAACGGAAAGAGTTAAACCGAATCATTTGTCTCGCTCAGCACTACGCTATATCCGAGAATGAACTAAACAAAATTAGACATAAAACATGAAGATTACAAGATAGGAACATATAAGAAACTTCAGAAGCAAGCAAACATGCAAAGAGGTGCGTGGCAGCATCATGGAAGGATGGATGGAAGGAGTTGCGTGGCAGCATCATGGAAAGGAAGATGGAAGGAGTTGTGTGGCAGCAAGGAGGAGTAAGGCTAGCTGCTTGGAAGAGGGGAGGGAGACCATCAAAACTACACACCAGCCACACACGGCGGCAAAGGAAGCAATCCCTAACCACAAACGGAGACGATGAAATTAGTCAACATAATCGAACATGAAATATACAAGTTTCCTCATAAAGAGGAAGAGTTTCCAAAATTCTCTCAGCTGAGAAAAAAACTCTAAGTTTTATTTGTCTGTCGATATACTGTGTATTGATGCAATACGCCTCTTGCTTCTGTGTATTGAAAAAAGAATTATATAACATTCCATATCAATATGTCTTTAGCTTTAGCACAGAATGTACTGTGCACTAAGTGCTAGTAAAAATAAATAGAGGCGGAAATTCTAATTACTAGTTCATTGAATTTTCATATATTTTTGAAAGATGGAAGAATATAATTTCAATCGTTGATTTATTTAATCCGAAAATTGAGATTAAGTTGGTTATTAAATAAATTGAGCGATTGGATTTGACGGTTATTTTAAGTTTAAATCTCGTATGTTGGATTATTAGTAATCAACGATCGAGATTGTGTCTCACCATCTTACAAATTCTTATATGTCCTCCTTGAACTTTCATCTGTGACTTTAAATTGATTTATAGTTTATTTACATATTATAAGATATCATACTATATTGAGTTTTTGAAAATAAGGATTTAGTAAATGCATATTTAAAATTTTAAACAGTGATAAAATGGTAAAGTGAATTAAATATGGCGTCAAAACCTCTTATAGTAATTCATATGTTTTATTAATGGTTAATTATAGATGACCACCTGTAAAATAGATCATATTTCATGAAACTACCTGTATATTGTAGTATTGCATTCGATCATATGTATAACGTTTGCCGTTACCAAACAACCATCTATCACTTTTCCGTCAAAAATTTCATTAAATATATTAATTTTTGGGTAGTTGCAGTAAACTACCATTATAATACCATGTTTTGCAGTAAACCACCATTTTAACAACTAATTACGAAATGCCTATATTATAATACCTACGTTATCAAAAAAACCACCATTGTCACTATTCCGTTAGAAATTGTAAAACACGCGCCATACGACGCGTGGGTATATAACTTTAATTCGGAGAATTTCAAAAAACCATCATTATAATGTCTTGTTTTGCAAAAAATCACCTTTTTAACAAATTATTACAAAATGATTCTATTATAAGATCCCAATTATCAAAAACCACGATCTGAATATATAAGTAACGCTAGAGAATGAGGTTGAGGCAATGATTGCAGCTATCTTAGTAAGGCAGTATATGTTTATTAATTTATAATCCATATTAGACACGAAACCTAATGGAATCATATTTGCAGTTGTGGGTGTGGTGAGAAGCTATTATATTTTAGCTCAAAGTCGATCTTTAAGATCAATATAGTAAAACAATTAGACTTTAAAAGTAGTGATATAATAAATCATATATAATAAGATAAAACGAGAAAATTATTTATATTTGAACCGTGCAGTTGATAATCATTAAATATTGGTGATAAACTCTCAAACAAGAGTTTTCTTTTGCATTTTCTAACATTATTTTCTTCATTGACTTCCATCGAGATTAAATTGAAGCACCATGTAGCTAGTAGATACTTATCAACGAGTAAAATTATCATATGAGCCTTTGATCTAGCATGAACAGTGCAGTTGGTAGTACTCCGATAATAAGTTATTAAAATGGTGGTTTTTCGTAAAACTGAGATTATAACAGTGGTTTTCGGTAATTAATTTTTAATATAAATAATATTTTATTGCCACGCGTACACGCACTTTACGAAAGTTTCAACAGAATAGTGTCAACGGTGGTTTTTTGATAACGGAGGTATAATAATATAGGCATTTCGTAATTAGTTGTTAAAATGGTGGTTTACTGCAAAACTGGGAATTATAATGGTGGTTTACTGCAAAATTGAGAATTATAATGGTGGTTTACTGCAATTACTCCTTAATTTTTTAATAGAATAATATTATTTTATTACAATACACCACCAATATAATAAAAAAGTTTTCACTTCACCACCTTGATAATCACTTCTGTAAACATGTAACCCTCTCTCTGTTACCCTAGATGGTTGGTTAGTAACATTGATAATTGTCAAAGTAAGTGAATGCAATATTGCAATATATATGTGGTATCATGGAATTGACCTATTATACAAGTGATATCATGGAATATAACCCATTATACAAATGGTCATCTGTGATTAACCTTTTTATTAAGAGAAGAGATCAGGTGAAACGTAAATATTAGTTATAAAGTATAAAGTAAAAAGAGATCTGAAACGTTCAACTAAAATAATTGGATGGCTAAGATTAGGGTCAATTTATTGATATAAAAACAAATCAATCATTAAATATATTAAAAAATAAATCAATAAGGGTAAATTAGTCCAACACACTAATCGATTCCATAAAATCGGGGTAAAGATAACGTTTGAATAGTGGTTTAAAAACCACATGCAGCATATCCTCCCAGATGCCACTCTTGAGACGCTGATGAGGTACGCCAGGGCCTACATTCTGATGATGCTTTCGTTCTTAGATGATCTCGATAGATGTCGACAGTATAGTTGAGATTCGGTTGTCCTTGCCTAGTTATATTGTCAATTATGTTCTTCATGCCTCATTGAAAATAGACTAAATTGCGGATGTTTGTCATTACTACAGTTACGGAGTTGGGAGAGACTTCGTGTTGGATGCCATATGAGTACTGATATCCAGCGAGTACAAAATCGAGGACTTATTACAGCTGAGTTTAGAGGTACCTGGTCATACATGTGAGTGTTACTGATATTGTGTTACAAATGCTGCTTTAGTTTAAGTTTGTTTTTTACTAATATTGTGTTTTCATGTTGCAGACAGTGGGTTGGTCCCAAGAACTACCCGAGACGCCATCTGGCAGTATTGTATTCTATAGGGATCAGATGGATCGCATAATTGCTCCTGATGATATCATTTGGAGACCTTATGATGATACAGTCTTTGGATTGCTAAATCCAATGTGTCTAGATGGGCAAGCATTTTGGAATGTAGAAGTCCCATGAATTTGCTTCAATGTGATGGAGTGGCACCATCATTCTCAAGTTTTGAGCTAGTTTGGACTCAAACAACCTATTCAAGCTGATCCTATTGGATGATGGATCCAATGCATTAGTGTTAGAGGAAGAGCATAAAGAACTGGATAATCAAAATGAGAGCACATATCTGTTTGGAAAAACAAATTACAGCGCGTGGTGTTCGACGAACTAGATTTTGGCAAGGAGAATTACCCTAAGGGTTCTCATGAGTGGTTCCTAATGATTACTACTAGGAAGTATTGCGCCAGTAGACATGAGGCCCCTCTGCGCTACAAATCCACCGCTCATGAAATATCTCGTAGTGTAAGTCAGATCATCAATTTCTCACTTAACATCATATAATTATTTATTTTGCCTAATATAGGAGGTAATTTTAGTTTAATGTTCATTATTCATCTGAATTTTACTTGAATTTTTTTCCGAAACTCTTATTTACATTCTCACGTGAATTTGGACAGATGCACACATCGAGGAGCCAATTGTATCTAAGTTAGATCCATGGCCTTATGTTGGAGTGCATTCACAAGTGACGTATGAGGATTATCATGGCACTAGAGAAGAACGTCAGCAATATCGGCGAGGGATGAGGGAAAGACGTCCACCTAGTCCATTGACTTACGGTGCACACCATATTAGGCGATGCGATCGTGGCTAGATATTTTATTAGATTTTGTAACTGTAAACTTCTAAACACTGAACTTAATTGGAAGTCACATTTTATCACATTCAATCAAACCATCTCATCAATCAAAAAATTATATTATAATCCGCCTATCAAAAAAGTGAACATTTCGATTTGTTGCCACATTTGATCCCGCATTTGAAACAGGAGGATCTTTCTTTCTAGATGATCCCGCGGTTTCAACGAGCGGGATCCCTATTTAATTTAATATGCGTCATTTTGGACATAGACGTGTCACGTCACATAGTATCCAAATGCCAAGTAATTTTTTAAGGTGATCCCGCGGTTCGATGACATTTTTGAAACTCAATACTCAAATCTGACAAAAACGAAATAACATAACTTAAAGGTATTATTTTTGATAATTTTCCATCCATGCCCTTAGTTTGTATCTATGTATCCTCCAGTTACGCTCAATTGCGACCCCCCACGTGACCTGCTATCCTTACAACCCCAAAGACCGTCCATTTTTATTGTTTTTTAGTTTTTCATCTTCACCATACAATTGTCTTTATTTATTTTTCATTTATTGCAAAAATGCAAATACACTGTTTTATGTCTTCTGACATCATCATCTGTGCACATTAATGAATTGTGACCTTTCGATTTCCCCTTGGGTCGTAAGGGCACATGACTCATGCATCCTAATTTTATATCGATCGTTGATCTCATCATCTAATTCATTCATTGATTGACATGTTTCTATCTTTTGGCTTAAATTTATTCACTCAATCCAAATCAATTACTAACATAAAGTACCCATGTATCAATCAATGAATTAGTGGATAAGATTAACGGTTGAGATAATGATTCATGGATACAAAATAAAGGTAAGGATGTAACTGAGTTCTCCTCATATTTAAAACGCAAAAGTATTGAAATAACTGTTACTCTTTGTAATCACAATTCATGTACCCCGCAATAATCAATATTTATTTAAATATCTGGATATTTTGCTAAAAATCACCCCATCAATAGCTCAATTTTAATGAGGTCACCCCTTAAATATTTTTGATATAACCACCTGTCAATTCATAAATCGTTGAATTGTGACATCCCACCGCCGATTCCGGCATCTATTGCCGGAAAAATAGCCGTTGACTAAGTTAATCATGATGTAAATCATGACTAAGTTAAATTTGAACCGTAAATTGAAATAGTCATCGTCCAGCGAAAATTTTCACACATATCCACTTGGGAGGGCCCAACCATTTCGGTGGCTTGGGGAGAAATTTTTTTTGAGGCCTTCTATTATAATTTTATAAAATGAATGCCATTTTTTACAAAAATCACTTATTCTTCCAAGTTTTGAGCCCTTTATACTCATAAATATGTACTTTTTTATCCAATAGTTTGATCATCTGCTTCATCGTAGTTCTAAATTTTTATTTTAAAATGATTTAAACCGGAACCAAACCTCAACTTTTACTACTGAGTTTTTGAAAACAATTGGTGGCCTGAGGCCCGAGCTTCATTGCCTCAAGTGTTGAGTCGCACATGCGTCACACAATCTTGACCTTCACATTTAGTCATAGGGCTCGAAAGCCCAAGGCCGGTTGTAAGCACATTCATATCAAAGCTTGACTTTGTCCTAAGTTCAGCCCTAAAAAGACCGACTCTGAAAGTCAATATTTGAACACGGGTTATATAGTCAGAAAGCCCTACTCTGCCCACGAACCTTACCTATTTTTGTTTATTTTAATAAAATTTCAAGTTAAGTTTTTTAAATGTATATTTTTATAAATATAATATACCGTAAGATATGTTACATCAAATTTTAAAAATCTCAATGCTCAGAATTGTAAATTTTGATACTAATTCTTAATAATAATTTCAAATATATTTAAAAATTAGTATAAATGAGTTAAGAAGAAGAGCAACAATTAATTTTAGAGAGATGGTGTGACTTAATATCAACCTTGATTTATGCTAATATAGCAATTAATTTTTATTTGATTTTTAATTAAAATATAAATTAATCAATTAAAATAAACAATTATTAAATTAATAAAATAAACAATCAAAATGATATACTTCCATCTCATATAAACTGGTCTTCCCATTCCTAAAATACATACATCTATAGGAAATGTATCATGTGGATTTTCTCAATTTGGTGGACTCGTGGATCCCGTCTTGCACCCGTCGATTGCATTTTTTGGAGTGTGCACATGACAAATGCACACATGCAAGTCACATGCTTCATTAATGCGCTGACACAATCTGGTGCGTCCAAAAAATGCAACCTCTACATCTATATCTATCAATTTGAAATTGAGTTTGCCAAACAAGACTGATTGAACTGAACCTAAAATCTCCAATTCTTCAAAAGAATATGGCATTACTGAACCAGTCAGTGTTAATAAACCCGACACGACCCGGCGGGTTGACCCAGGACCCACGGACTTAATCGGGTCGGTTTTCTTGTTGACCCAAAATTGCACTTGACCCGGATTGACCCAATCAACCCGGTCGGTTTAACCCTTGACCCGGTCGGTTTTACACTCAAGCAAAATAGAGCTCGATTTCTCATACTCAATACAAGCTCAATAGAGCTCAAATCGAGCCAAGAGGTGTGAATTTTTCATTGAATGGATTGTATTTTTATTCACCTTTCTCTTCTGAATACTTTAACTTGGAGCGATGTGGGATCATAGTCCGCGGACCCTTAAGGATTATTTCCGCGGACCCTTAAGAATTAAATTAATTATTAAGGGTCCGCGAAAATAATCCTTAAGGGTCCGCGGATAATCCTTAATTTACAAATTATGAGAATTAAAATTGAAAAATATACTTTTGAATTCATTTACTCAACACTTTATGAAAATTAAAATTGATAAATATATTTTTAAATTCATTTACTTAACACTTTATGAGAATTAAAATTGATAAATATATTTTTAAATTTGTATATATATTTAATATTGTATATTTGATATAAGCATTGACCCAGGGTCGATCCGGATTGACCCTCTAACCCATTGACTTAGTGACATAACCGGGACTATCGGGTCGGGTTTCACAACACTGGAACCAGTGGTTCAGCATCTCATTAGTAAACGATGTCGTTGAACTGTGAGCAATTGAGTACAGTCGGATCCACGCCGTTGCTGTTCCATTTCCATCTTTACCAAACCAATTTTGAAACCCTAAAACCAAGAGAAGAGCGCCAGCAAGTATCTCTTGCGATGGGTCGACCGCCGACCAGCGGAGCCCCAGTTTTTAGCTTCAGTCCCGATGAGGTTTTAGTTACTTGATTCCCCTCTTCTTTTCCTATTGCTTTTAAATTGCAATTTGATTGTATAGCTGTCAATTTCTAAGGTTTGATTACTGAATTTCATCATACCATAATTGTGTGTTTAGTTCTGTACTTCTGTTTTCATCCATTTAACAAATCATTTGAAGGTTTTGGAGATGGAAGCTATTTTTCAAGATCATAATAATAACATGCCGGCTCGAGAAGTTCTTGTAGCCCTTGCCGACAAGTTCAGGTATGAAAGAATTAAAAGCTTTTCTGGAATTATTAAATAAAATTACATCGTTAGGTGTGTTTCAGATATTCTGTCTGTCTATGGTTACAGCAACTCGCTAAAGAGGCAAGGCAATAATTCGGTCCAGACAAAGCAAGTACGATTAATTGAATGTCTTTCTTTTCACTGTTGAGTATTTGAAAACTTTGGGTGCCCGCCTCTGATATTTACCCATTTTTTAGATATGGAACTGGTTTACGAACAAGCGGAGTGCCACTAGGGCTAGATCATCCAAGACAACCACAAGATTAATTGCATCTACAGTGGCACCCCCACCTCCTGTTTCGGTAGTATCCACAATGCCGGCAATGCAGGATACACCAGATGTACCCTTAGTACCACCTGCCCCGGTCATTCCAGTGGTTTCCAAAGATGATCATTTGTCCCCATCCGGATTGCCTCAATCCATAGCCGCTTCGTCTGGTAGATCTAAGATTATTATTTTCGTTTATTTAAGCTGGTTCTGTTTCTATTGATTTGCAGTGGTTTCTTGAACTATACATCAAGATGCAGTATTAAAAATAAGTAGAGAGCTGATTCTATGAGTTAACTACAATTTGACATTTTGGGATTAAACCATCGCAGGAAAGTTATCTGCAGATATTATCTCTATGGAATTCGAAGCCAGGTCTGCAAGAGATGGTGCCTGGTATGTGTAATGTTGTTATCAGTATGATCTCCATATTTGGTTTTTACAGATTTCATATGCGGTACTTAACACATCATTTCTTTGATATATGGCATTCCTTGTTTCTTTTGCAGGTACGACGTTACAGAATTTTTATCCATAAAAAATTTGGAGGCTGGTGATCCGGTATTTATCCAACGCAATACCTTATACCTCGCTTTCAGTTAAGAGTAACAAAATGCCTGAACACAAAAGTATTAAACCATCGTCTTCCCCTTTATGTTGATTATCTGCATGTCGTGTTTTACAATCAGCTTGATTGAATTCATTACTGTCAAAAACTGTGAATCTGTCTGAAGCTTGAATATCATGCATTTTGACTGTTGCAATATAGTCTCAATGATTAATGGTAGTTTTTTATGGTTCTGGATAGCCGCTAAACTGCTAAAGCACCATTTGAATTGATTTGGAGTATTTTTTGTAAAGATTAATCCCAGTTACAACATTGCTGTGAGAATTACAGCAATTTTGCAACTGAAATGTGATCGTGGGTGATTGATTGCACACTGATGATCTGTTCGAATTGATGTGATATGCTTGGAAACAATTACTGGTGATTTAAATGTTAAAAAATGTTTGTTTGATCAATGCAATAGTTTTATTGAAAATTTGTTTATGCCATACTTACCTATTATTATTACCGTATCTGATAGTATAAATGAATCATCACCTTCATGATGTTTGTATGGATCACATTGTATTTTGGATTGATTAGATTTACCCAAGGTTCACTTCTGATTATCCTCTGGCAAAGTATGCATTACAATAATCTGAAATCACTCTGGTAAAACAAATCAATCACCTTAATATATCTGTCGCATCGATAGTTTAATGTCTCATTTCAGTTCAGTCCAGTGTTGATGTTATTGTTCCTAGGGCGTGAAATCAAGAATTTTCAGCTTGCCATCAAACAATGCTCTGATACTTCAGATCAAGATATATTCACCTCTTATTATATTGTGCTACTCATTAATGTTTACAGAGTTTTCCTGTCACCTGCTCTTCTTTTTTGTTGATCCCTGACGTCAAAAAGTATATTTGGCCAACAGGATGTCTTGGTTAGGTTTGCTGGCTTTGGGCCTGAAGATGATGAGTGGATTAATGTGAGAAAGAATGTGAGGCATCGTTCTCTCCCATGTGAAACGTCTGAATGTGTTGCAGTTCTACCTGGGGACCTAATTTTGTGTTTCCAGGTGTTAATACTATCTAATTGTGCTTCTTTATTATTAATAAGTTTTGGGCCTTTGAGTTAGACTTGATGTCCTTTATTATATTCAGGAAGGTAAAGAACAGGCCCTTTACTTTGATGCTCATGTTCTGGATGCTCAAAGACGAAGACATGATGTGAGGGGCTGTCGTTGTAGGTTCTTGGTGCGTTATGACCATGACCAGTCTGAGGTAATTTTTCGCTCATAATTTTTTAAGGTTCCATTTTCGTATTGTTGAATGTCTTTGTTGACCGTTGTGAATAATTTGAAACAGTGTTTGCCTAATTAGTCATTACTATCATGTAGGAAATTGTACAACTTAAAAAGATCTGTCGGCGTCCTGAAACCGATAACAGGGTTCAGCAGCTACATGCTGTGAAAGAATCATCAGCACAGCAAGGGAAATCTGATATGTCATCAGCTGAGCAAATAAAGACCAATTCCGAATTGTCATTTTCAAAAGCAGGATTAGGCAATTCCATAACACCGACAGTACAAAATACTCAGGAATCAAATATGCATGCAAATGCATCTGCAACTGGAGAATTAAAAGGCAACGGGTGTTGTTATACAGACAAAACAACTGGGGATATAAATGCTGCTCCTGAAAGTACTCAACAATCCCATCCAGAGGTTGAAAACTTGGATCTTGGAACTGAGGTTCAAAAGAACATTCTTGAGGTTAAAGAAGCAACTAGCTATATTGCTGTGGAAGAAACTGTGGAGAAATCGTGCATCAATGCAGAAAAGACAGATGCCATACCTATGAGTGGAAGTGATGCCAGCAAAATATGCCTCAGTGTTGAACTGACAGATGGTGATATCAGAACAAAACAGACTGAAAGTGAAACGGCTAAAAATGAAGCTTCACTAGTTGGTACAGATTCTGTTGTTGAAGCAGGGCCGGATGATTTGGCGCAGATGGTAGTTGAAATGGACAGCATTACTGATGATAGGAAGACCAGCATTGACCTCGGTGAAATTGATCCGACTAGCACCAATGACCCACGTATGATTGCAGGAACTATAATCCCAGACACAAATCTTCCTGCTGAAGCTGGGATAAATATTCCCAAGGGTAGCGACCATGCAATGAATTCAAGCGTAAGCACCAGCTTCTCATTGGAATCCAATGTTGCTGAAGCAAGTGCCAGAGTTGTTACAGAAAAGTCTGACGTGGATGTGGACAATTGCACAATGCCAAACTCATGGGAAAATTCTGATCATCCTGATGAATGCTCTTGTCCCATTGAATGATCGACCCCATATGAAATGCCAAATAGGTACTAGTGACATATACATACACAATGAGCATCTTTAGTGAGTTTGTTGTGGAAGATTTTCACTGCGAATTGTAAACTTTAGCCAAAGAGTATGATGAATAGTTGGACAAAATAGTAAAGCCTTATTTCAGTAATTTGGGAAAAGTGATATGAAAACAGGCATTAATAGTAGCAAGGTTATAGACTAGAATACAAGTGTGCCGCGTCCATAGACAATTAATACCTTCACCTATTCACACAACTCCATGTCATAATCAGCAGTGGTTTGATAAACCCAATGACTGAAACTGAGATTATAAAGTTTGTAGGTCTATTTTTGGTGGCCCTACTGTTCACAACAGCCTTAACCAGGTTGTTAAGTTCTGTGCGGTAGTGCAGTCACAAGTAGTAATGTCACACACTGCCTCCTCCTGCCTCTCTTATCTCATTAAATAGTAACTAGCCAAGGCCAACTATCTTCTCATCTACCTAATTGATTCTCTTATTGTTTGGATTTATGTTGAGGGACCTGCCATAAACATAACTATGTCTATACTCAGTTGTCTTCATTCCATAACATAATTGACGATGCATTAGATTCCATGATGAGATGACAACAAAATTCATGTAAAAGCAAGAATGATCAAAGGCTCAACATCCATGAAGAATTAGATATTTTAACTGTTCAGACTTTTTTCTTGGTTATCAGGTTTCGAAAATGCGTCTTGTGTAAAATATGTTGTTGATAATGAATGATTTACAAATTTTGAGAAAAAAGTAAAATATGTGATTGAAAGTGAACAAACACGGATAGAGAGATTATAAATCGTTCATCTAAATTATAATAAGTGGATAGCATTACATGCCAAAAATCATTGCATGAATATATCCATGTTCCCTAGGTTTGAGGTTATGTAGCATTTCATTCTTGATGCATGTGTTAGCATGGTCTTCTGCTGTTAATTTAACGTCACAAACTTCCCTCTTTTTGAAGTAACTTTGACCAGCCAACTCCACTATTATTGCCTCCCATGATCGATTTTATAAGTAGCATTTATACCTAACCTTATTGTATAGAGTTAATAGCATGCATACAACTAACATGTGACTTAAGTTGTGTTCCAGCTTCCAGATCAATTAGCAGTGACATTATTTTCCTTAAAAAGCCAACATGACCATCATAAGATATGTAAATGCTCTTTATATTTTAGAAATTGACATTTCATTTGTTTACGTGTTCAAGCATTGTTCAAGTTATAAAAAATTATTTATTCACATACTCATATTCTGTAACAATGCTGCTATTAATTTCTATGTAATGATTTCATCGTTACGATGACTAAGATCCAACTTCAGGGTATCACTTAGTACACTTTTTAATTCTAATTGTGTACTCATATGTAATTGGTTTTAATAAGTTATAAGAATGAACCATCATTGTTCACAATAGTCTCTCTCTCAGACGAACACTATGCTTTGATATTGATTCGAAAGCTTCCATGAATTCATCTTCTACATGAGTTTTAAGTTTTCTCTGTATCAATGTAGTTTCTTTTACTCGGGATGTTTTTAATGTTTTCGATTATCTTTAGATACTTGGCTCCTCCTTTTATACTCTCCATGATGATCAATCAAACCGATAATATCAATTTTTTACTTACTTTTGCATTCAAACTTAATATTTATTTATCCAATATACTCCATGTTATCTTTCGTATGAATAACTTGTCAATTATCTGTGTGCAAGAATTTGCTTCAGATGAAATTGCTCAACATTCTTTAGCAGGATTTTTGCATTATTTATTTTTATTGTGTTTATTTTGTATTTTGCCCCATTCATTGCCACCCGTATCATTGCACATTATCAATGATTTACAAGAGAATGATCTCTGTTTACAAAGGCTGAAAGTACTGTCTTTTTAATACTCAGTACACACCTTCGTACGGGTGCTTTAAGGAATTACTCTAAGATAAATGTAGAAAGCTTTTTTATTATAAACAAATAAATATCGGGAATATAAAGTAAGGTGGGGAGGGGGAAATGTTCAAAGAGGACCAATACATTTATGTGAGACGGAAGGATATCATCTCAATCATAGATTTTCATCAATTCAACGATTAATATCGATAACCGTCACTCACCAACCGCCACATATTTTTTACTAATTCATTTTCTATTTACAGAAGCAAATAGTATTAGTTTAATGTTCTTCTATATTACTTTAAGATAAATGTAGACAGCTTTTTTATTATTTTTAAAAAAATATGGGGAATATTAAAGACGAGCAGTGGCGTTATGGAGACAAGAGCCCACTCAACCGGTTGTCCCACATGACATGATCATATTTTAATATACTTAATTGTGTTTTGGCATGTTATGCTGAAATGTTTAGCTTTAAAAATCCACTTTAAATAATTCATTAACACTATTTAATTATAATATGTTCATTATTATATCATTCACTATTTTGAATAAAATTAAATCAACGAAGCTTTCTTTCATGTCAATTCCCATCCTCGTTTCGGCACGTGCATCACACGCATACCGCGAGTCAAGGGCTAAGGGCTTCATAATCATAGCCACTCAGTCTCGAGCATCACGTGGGTCCTTGTTTTATAGTCTGAAAGAACCCTCATCACGTGATCAATCTTCTTCTTCTTAATTACTTTCTGCTCCCTCAACTTTTCATATTTACTAAACCATGGTCCAATTCTTACAAAAAGTCGCTAATCTTCCAGCCGCAATAGTACAAAGTAGAAACAACAGGGACTAAAACAGAAATAAATAAAATTTCATCTTATCTGTCCTTGTGCCTCGCTCCACTGTCCAGTATCCACTCCATCTCCTTGGCTCTGCTCTGTCTCAGAACCTCATCACCAAATCAACCTTCAATATTTTTTACCATCTCGAATCTTCAATTCATCAGCTGATGGTCGATGCAGTAAAACCAAACCAAATGGCCCACCCAATCAGAACTCTAAGTAGCAATAGCAGCAGCAATGAACAGCAACAACAGCAGCAACTCTTCCTCTGTTTCACTACTCGTCTGTCATCCTCTTCTTCCTCCTCCACTATGAAAATCACTAAATCTATACTCAGCCCAGGTAGATCCGCTAGAGATATCTCACTCAGCCGCCGGTTAAAGACCAACGGCAGCCTCAAAGGTGGCCAGTCACCCATGTTCCCCACCACCAACACAACATCAAGAAAAAAGACAGGAGCAGGGTTTGAAAATCCAGAGCCATCTTCTCCTAAAGTCACTTGTATCGGACAAGTCCGCGTCAAATCCAAGAAAAAGAAGAATGCAAACCATAACAGCCACACCCATGTCATCAACAACAGGTCTAGATCTCAGCGAAGGTCAGCAGACTACAGTTTTAGAAGAATCGATGTAGCTGAAGATGGACTGAAGAGACAGAGCTCAACCTCGTACAGGAACAGAGAGATTGAGCTTCAGAGCTCACACCGGCATTTTCAAAGTAACCAAAAGTGGACCATTTGTGAATCTTTAAGGAGCTTTGGATCGGATTTCAACTGCTTCAGATCTACTTCGTGTATGTCAGATAAAGAGCAGAGGGAAGCGGAGAAGAATGGGTGTGGATCTGTGTTGGCGAGATGGCTTGTGGCGGTGCAGGATGGAGAGGGTGGAGAGAAGGGTGGTGGGAGGCAGATTGAGCTTGTGGTTGGAGGAAGAGATGATGAGATTTGTGGAAGGAGGAGTTACAGGAAGAGACATGTTATGGAGGATATTGATATTAAAGAGATCGAGAAGGATTTGAAGGAGAGAGTTGGTGGAAGGGATGAAATTGTTGAAGGTGGGAGGAGATTGAGTATTTGCGTTCCTCCGAAGAATGCTTTGCTTTTGATGAGATGTGGATCTGATCCTGTTAAAATGGCTGCGCTTGCTAATCGGTTTTGGGAGCCACCGGAGAAAGACGAGGAAGATGAGGAGAAGGATGTTCGTGAAGTGGTTGAACAATGTATGGTTTTGGTGAAAGATGAAGATGTTAGCGGAGCGTTTAAGGAGTGTGAAATGGAGCAGGAAGAACTTGTCTTTGAATCAGCATTGGATGAGCAGGCGAATTGTGATTTGGCGGTTCTAGACGAAGAGGAATTGTTGTCATCCGAGATTGAAATGCCGGAAATGAAAGACGAAGATGAAGACTTATGTGATAAATTTGTAACCGAAGAAATGTACGAGGATGTTTTGGAGGAATTGGGCACTGCAGATACAGAACAAGCTATTCCTGGGGCAGAACACGGTGACATGGAAATTTCCATAGAACATCAGATCGATATTGAAGATACTAATTACAGAGAATCCATTGAAGAAGAAATGAGGGATGATATGGTAGTAGAAGAAAAGATCATTTGGTAACAAGTCCTTTATCCGAGCAGGAAGAAGAGAGCACGGATGTCGTCTTGATCGAACAGAGCAAGTCAGACTCCGCAGAGGTTGATTATGCTAAGGACGAGAGTGATGAAGACAATTCTGATGAAGTGAAACAAGAGACTGCTACTTGCACGACAGATAAGGTGAAGGAAAGCTCGGTATTACCGGACTGCTTGCTGTTAATGATGTGCGAGCCTAAACTTTCCATGGAAGTCAGCCAGGAGACTTGGGTGTGCACTACAGACTTCATCCGCTGGCTGCCGCCGAGAGAACCTAACAATGCCACAACCAAGAAGAAGAATGATAAGAACGGGGCAGCTGGAGACGAGCTGCTCTCCAAGCGTGTGAGCGTCCATTACAAGCCACCCATAGCACCGCCGCAAAAAGCGCAAGAGAACTCGCAGTTCATCCCGCCAAGGTCCTCTTGCTCGTACCCTGCGCCACCATCCAAGCATGAGTCGACTTGCGAACCGTTGTACAACCTCACAAGGTGTAAGTCGGAGCCGCGAAGGGCAGCTGTTAAGTTAGCAGCGGCTGGGCAGCAAGAGAGCTGTTTTTGGAAAAATAGACCGCACGCGCCGGTAGGAGTCGGCGCGGCGGGAATGGGGTTTTGAGCTGGGTATTCTGGGAATTTCGGCTTAAGGGGATGGATGGGTGTGATTGGGGGAATCTTTTACAGCGTGGGAGTACTCGTAATGTTTCTGGTCTTGTTTCATCGTTTTAAGTGACTGCTGCTGTAGCTACCTTTTATTTACTTTTTGTTAAAATTCCAATGTAAATTGAGTATTAATTTATAAGATGTCGCTCTTGGAGTTCCTTGATTTCTGCAACTCATCACTCTCTAGCATGGTTTTGTTGAACACATAAGAGCAACTCCAATGCATTATGTATAATAACTTAGTTATGTAAAATGTCCTACGTGGCATCACAATATAAAGAACAAGATAGAAAAGCACCACTCCAATGAGGTTATGTAAATTAGACTAGTTAGCTAAAATTATACATAATCATCTTCTCACTCATCAAATTTAACTCATTCTCTATAACTTTTTGCCTACATTATACATATCTCTACCACATTCACACACATTATACATAACCCCCATTGGAACATATTTCACTTTTCATCATTCAAATTTTACATAATCAATATAATAATATATTTTCCATACCCTCTTTACATATTACCATTGGAGATGCTCTAAAGCTACTTTTATTCTAAAAAGTTCAACTAAGAAAATGAACATCAATGGTTGAAATATTAATATAAGCGTTAGAATTCTAAAAGAACATATTTTTAAAGATATATGGAAAAAAATCAGTTATTTGGATTAAGGTCAAGTGCTGCAGCAGCACTTTGTATTCATCCAAAAATGTGAGGAGTATCAACGTCAAAGCGACATCGTTTTGATGCTCGCAATAAATAACTGCGCGCACCAGATTTGGGTCCCAAACATTTGTACAATCTTAAAATGTAATATCATTTGTTGATTTACGATAAGGTAAATTCTTGAAAATCACTTGAATATTAGAGATAATTATAGAAAATCACTATTATATTATGTATTTGCATAAAATCACCTTTATAAACTGCGCTATTAGCGTTTCAGCTCATCTTACCGATACCATTTAATTATTTTGATGTTGGTACAAACACGTCGTATGAATTGTTATTATAATTATTAATTTCAAAAGTCAATTATATAACACCCATAATTACAGAAAACACCAACGCGGTTCTCTACAAGGAACAAAGCTCAATATGTGATTACACAAGTTAGAATTGTCAGAGACGATTAAGATAAAAAAATTTAACTGCATACTGGTAGGTTTTGTTGTTCTAAAGTTGCACTGCAAGTTGTTAGGATTGAGTCTTCAAACATTAACTACATTCGTATAATGAAACATTAACTCGTTGGACTCTTAACGCGATTCCCCTGATTATGAACGTTTACTCTCTGAAATGGAGTAACAAACTTATGCGTCCACTCAAATGTTTTTCATATTCACATGTTGAATGTCCACTATCGTAGAAAGTAAGTCGAACAGACTAATTAGCGTGTTTACACTGATATGGAGTGGTAGATAAAACTTTGATAAGCATCAGAGCCGTGAGGAAGGCTCATTTGTGAACTCGGCTCATTTGCGATCCTGAGACCCCTGCCTAGCCGTCCGATCCGAAGTACTCTTTCAATCTCGCACTTCCACGTGTAAATAATGTATGTCACAACTTTTGTTGCATCAGGGATAGTTTCGTCATTTTCCCTACATTGTACTCCCTTCTCGTTCTCTCTCTTCCGCCGTCGCTGTCGCCATCGCTTTGTCATTTCATCCGTTCGGCGATGACGATTGTTTTTCAATTTTTTGTTTCAATTTGTGTCTTCGTTTTAGCCGAATTGGTGAGTGTATGTTTTATTTTCGCGCTTAAAATTTCATTTCATTATTCTCCTCTTCATTTTTCATCTGTCGTGATCTCAGAGTTTGTTCATTCTTGTTGTGGGTCTGGATTATCTCGTGTGAGACTTCTATCAATTATAATTTGTTGTTTGCATCAGTTTAATTCTGTGTTTGATTCTTGTACTTGTAAACTAGTTTATTGAAAGCAACATTTTTCTTCATCTATCATGCTCTGTTAATGTAAAGTGGTGATGAAAAGTGTTGATGGATTCAGTAGTTTGATATTGCATTGCAGGTCCAGTTTTTTACTAATGGGTTTGTATGTTTCAGTTCATATTAGGGCTACGTATGCATATTACCTATTTTTTCTAGGTATATGCAGTCCATTCAGTGCATATTACTTCTTTTATGCATAGGCACGTGATGAATATTTATTCAGTGTTTTTGAACTAATTGTGAAACTAGTCCTTTGTCTTATATGATATGAAAATCTCTTTTATGCATATACAAAACATGCTTATCTGGTGTTTTACCCATTTTCAAATTATTTGATCGGTTTGATTTTTATTGTAGGTTTCGTTTTGTTCGTGTTATAAAGTCATGTCGTCTCTGGATCAGAATTTGAATCATCGTTAGCTGTTGGTGTTGATTGTTTCTTATCTGGGTGATTCATCTGTTTGGTCAGATGTTGATGAAGAAGTCTTGGTTGATCCTTATAAATCTCCTCCAAGTTTGCATAACTGGATTCCCGAATGCGCAGTTGAAATGAAACCTCAAGTTGGTATGGTTTTCCTTTCAATAGAAGCTGCCTTTTCCTTTTATCGAGTTTAGTATGTTATGTAAATTTGATATAAGGTGCGGTTCAGATAAACGGTGTTCCGATGGTACTGTTATTCGCAAGTATATACTCTGTAACAAACAAGGTAAGAACTCGATGTCTCGTCCAATAGATAGTTTAACCGTTTTCCCTAATCGTACTCGTGGTGTCCCTTCTATCATGTCTGGTTGCAATGCTCGGATATCGTTGAAAAGGAACGGGATAAATGGTTATATAATTGCTCAGTTTGTTGAAGGTCATAATCATCCAATGGCAACTGAGTGTGGTTCTCAGTTTTTAAAGAGCAGGAGGCAACTGAATTTTGTGCATCAGAAGGTTGTAGTTGATTTAAGTAAAATAAATATTGGTCGGTTGTTGCGTAAAGTCTATAAAGGGCTAGTTGGTGGGTATTCAATATTGGGGCTACATCTTGATTTTAAGAATGTTCAGCGTGATATAATTGCTTATATCGGTGATTTTGATGCTCAAATGGTTATTGAAAAGTTTCAGAACAAAAAAGAGGTTTGTCCGTCATTCTTTTATGAGTATTTTGTTGAAGATGGGACATTAACGAGATTGTTTTGGGCTGATCCTATTTCTATACAAAATTACGTAACATTTGGTGATGTTATGTCTTTCGATGCAACTTATTCCCTGAACAAGTTGAGTTTCCTATTAATTGTTGTTTTCTGACTAAGTTATACCATTATTTGTATTAGTTTTAATAAGATTTGTACGTATTTAATTTTGATTTCATTATCTTGTAGGTACAAGATGATATTTGTTCCATTTACTGGTTTAGACAACCACAAGAAAAGCGTCACATTTGCTGCTGCGCTTGTATCTAGTGAAGATGCTGATAGTTATACATGGATTTTGCAATCCTTTTTGAAGTGTATGGGTCGTCAATCTACCATGGTTTTAACCGATCAGGATGCTGCATTAAGGAAAGTTGTTCCATTGGTGTTGCCTGAATCTCATCATCGCTTTTGTATGTGGCACATAATGAAGAAGATGTCTGCCTAGGTAACAATTTCAGTATTTAAGCTTTCTGTTATTTGTTTAAGGTTATTTATACTGAAATAGTTTTTCTAGGTTGGTTTTACTTCTGATGTGTCTCAAGAATTCCGTCGACAGTTAAGTGTTATTATTTACTCTAATGAATTGGAAATAGATGAATTTGAGTCGGGTTGGAATTCTTTGATTGAAAAATATGATTTTGTTGGGAATGTTTGGCTGTCTAATATGTTCAAGCTTCGTCGTTATTGGATCCCTGCATATTTTCGAGACATTCCATTAGGCTGCTTAGTTATGACCACATCGCGGTCTGAAAGTCAGAATTCGTTTTTTGGGAGATTTCTTAGTATTCGAATGAATTTGTTGGCATTTATGTGTGGTTTTGAATCTGCCGTTGAGAATCAGAGTCAGACTATTGCTGAACATGATTCATTAGTAAAAAAAGAAACCCGTTACTCCGGTTTCTATAGAAATTGATGCTTGTGATATCTACACTATTCGCATTTTTGTTGATGTTCAGAAGGAATTTGTAGCGTCTTGTTTTTATATCTCAGTTATCAATTTATGTGAAGTTGGTAAAGTGAATGTCTATGATCTTCAGGACTCCAAATTTACTCGACATAATTACACGGTTAGTCTTTTTATTTTTTATAATGTTTGAATTGTAATTATGTATTAATTCCTGTATTTTTGCAGGTCACCCTTGATCTGATTAATAATGATTTGTCTTGTTCATGCAAACAATATTAGAGGGTTGGTTATCAATGTCGGCATGTGTTTTATGCCTTGAGATGTGGTGGTATTCAAAAGACCCTGTGTAAATACATTTTGCATCAGTGGACTAGCAATGCCATTCGGCTTTCTGGCGATGTAGATGATATGTTTCAGAAAGGCGACAATATCTTGCCACAGTTGGAGCCCAGTACTGTCATTTGGTCTGAATTTCATTCGTGTCTTCACCTTGTTGCTGATGACAGCAATAAGATAGAGCTTCTGACTTCCCGTTTAAAAGAAATGCGCATTCAATTTGAAAGTGAATGTGAAGGTACACGTAGAACTGATAAAAAGTGGGCTATTAGCAGATTAACGGGAGCTACTGTTTCGGAAAAGTTGATTATTAAATCGCCAATGTTAGTGTATACGGAAGGTTCTGGGAAAAGGATAATCAGTGAGCGAGAGAGTGCTATTGCGAGATCTAAGCCCCCTGAACGAATTTGTGGTATGTGTAAAAAGAAAGGGATTCATGACAAGCGGACATGTCCAATGAAAGGGATTTCTCTTCCTCTAGTAGATCGGTTTCCTAATGGAGTAGTTGATGAGAACATTGAAATCTGATTCAGTTCAATTTGAAGTTTTTTGCTTACCTTGTTATGAATGAAGAGTTATTCCCTCTATGTTTGTGTAATGATCAGAGAGTATTTTGCTCTTTTTTCCATCATGGTGGTATGCAAGTTTCATTGTTGTACTTATAAATCGTTTATTGAAAGCAAGTTTTTTTGAGCTATTGACGGTATGTCGTTGAGTGCTACAAATTTAAGTCTCCTCCTTAGTATAGTCAAGGTACGTAGGGGTCGAATCCACAGGGAACGGTGAGAACTGATCTTTTATCTACAGCTGAAATTGGGGTTTTGTGAGTAAACGACAGATTATGAAAAGAAGTGCGCGCAATGCTACTGGCGCACAACAGAATGCAAGTTATAAAAGTGTTTAACAAAAACAGAGATGAGCTCGGGTCAGACTTGTCACTATGAACACTATGTTTATCATTGGTCACTAAAGATATATGATATAATGTCCACGTAAGTTATGGTCCGGTCAAGGCTTAATAACCTACACATACATTCCGGTCAAAGTCTGTATGATACTATTACTCGGCCTAGTCTAATTAACCACGAATCCGGTCAAGGTAGTGATTAACTATTCTAGTATTACTCCTAATCATTCACAGTCACGTACCTCTGATAGTTTAACAATAGATAACCGATTCTATAATTAAGTCTGCGGGTCAGGCTTCGCTTAACTATCTAACCTAATTATCATGCAATTGAGCTTGGAGTAATAATACTAAACATATCATGCAACTAAGAACAAGACCTCAAAACATATTATTCATAGATCAAAATCCAAACCGAATTCAGTAAGTTAGCTAGACATGCTGAATGTATACATCTCAAGGTTTATGTTTAAACAACTAAAATAACAAGAACAAATCTGATTGTCGAGTCTGGTCTGCGCGTCGCTCTGCTTGCGTCGGCACCTTATGCGTGTCTTTCTCTCTACAAACTCGCCACGGCTCAGGGCGGCTCTCTTGTGATTTCCTTCATGCGTGTATTTATAGTCTTGCCGTCTAGGGTTTCCGCAATAAAATAGGCAAGAGAATATTTGAAAATCATCTTTATCTTCTAAAATTCAGCTTAGGAAATATTCTCGCGCATGCTGACGTCATCGTTTCGGTTTTGTCGCTGATTGCTGACGTCATCGTTTTGCCTCTGCGCGACACAACTCGCGCGCTCCTTTGTTTTTTCGGTTCTTGTCATCTTGTTTTTTCACCAAAGATTCAGCCTTCTTGTTGCACTTTCATTCTAACTTCTCTGATAAACCTAAAATACAAAACTACACCAAAAGCGTAATCTTATACTTAAAATATTAGAAATACATGTAATGTAAAGGACCTAAAATAACATACAAAAGTGCCTTATCAAATCCCCCACACTTACTCTTGTTCGTCCCTGAACAATCCGGCTTCCTTACCTCTGTGTAATGTGTGCGTGACTGGACTTACTGCGCAACCTTCTCTGCGCCACTTTCATGATTTGCGCAACTGTGACTATACAATTCAAAACTGATTAAGGTAATTAATTCAAACGTTGTTTTACCTCTTTTGTGGAATGCATTCCAATTCGGATGATTGGGAGATAGTCCTTTTCAAGCACCGGTCACCGAATTTCACCTTGAATTGCAGTTGTATGGTTAATCGTGTCCACTTCTTTGGGTACGTGATTTGATTCGCGTTCTTGGGATTTCTGAGCTTACGTCTTTGACGCTTCACTATATTTTCCTCGGACAGTTTGGGATATATGATGATGTGCAAGTTTTTTTTCGTCGATTCGGCTTTTTCGAACTTCATCTTAGAATTGATAACTTTCTGGTCCGAATCTCTTTTTCTTCCTAGAACGGTTCCAATAATTATCTTCGGATAACATCTATGGAACAGCGCCCCGCTCTCATTTCTGATTAATCGCGCGCAACTCAGGTCACGTGTTTGCAACCGCGCGCCCCTTCCTGAATGATTAACTTTGAAAAGAAGATGGTCTATTTTTCCATCTCGTCACGCTTTAGGGTTTCGCCTTCGGCACTTGCGTGACTGAGCTTGCTCTTTGTTTCCGACGATCGCGAAATACCAACCTCCACGACCACTTTTAACCATACAATCGCGCATCACTTCGTTCGGTCGACTGCTTCTCTAGGACGTTTCTATCAACTCCACATCCCTCTTTATTCCACTCAAGAGTGCACACAAAATTCAAAAAAATTAACCAAAAATCAGAATGGATCATATATGCACAATTTTCGCAGATGCACCCAAGTAACGCATACAAGTCGCGCAAGCCATTGTTTCTCGCACACAATTACCTTTTGCGATCACACATGCAGCTAGTCTAAGCTAACAAAAAAAACGAAAAATACACTAACTAAGCTAGAAAGATGTACTACCCCCCACACTTAAACAAAAACGTGTCCACACGTTATGCGCAAGTAGTAGAAAAGGAAGTACGCATGCATGCAACTAATGATATAGCACCGATTAAAATTAACATGATAACGCATGGTTCAAATAGTCATACACCGAATAAACCACAACACCGATCTAACACATAACACCGTTCATATCAGGCAGTTTAGGCACATACAACCAAAATAGACATGTTCATATAATACGACAATTCACTACAGATGTCTAAAAGTTGAGGGAGAAGGATCGAGAAAGTTCTTCATCAGAATCTGCACCCTCGGCCTCTTTTTTCGTCTCTCAGTGCATACTCGACCGAGATTGGGTCTCCAATGCGCCATCCTGGTGGGGTTCCATGTTCAGATTCGCTCCATTAGGCACAGCATATTCCATTACACGCTGCGCGTTGAAAACCCAGTGCTAAACAATCTGGACCTTGGGCCCTGGCACATCATTCCTTCGCGCGCTGGACTCCGCACGCGCACGCCCGCAAGCACGCATGCTTCATCTTGGCGCGGTATTCTCTGGTGCAGCTTTCTCCGCAGCTCCTATTACTGCCAAATCACCTCTGTAACTCCAGTATGCTGTCCCATCCTTTCGGATCTTGATCCCTCTAAACACGCGCATCTTCTTGCGCGTCAAAAACTCAGCCCTCACCACCGTGTGCTCTTCAATCCATGGCTCCATGTGTAATCCTCTCAAGAAGTGCGTGATCAAGCCCCCACACAGAAGGGGACCCTTCGCGCTCACCGACTCCCAGTAGTTGGTGAGCAACCTTGTGTAGCGCACCTTGGTTCCGTAGTAGAGGCCCTTTAGGATTTCCATATCCATAAGCTCCGGCCTCTGGGATCCATTGTAACGGCCTAAAATAGAGTGTGAGATCAGTCGTTGGAAGTAGAACATCTTCGGATCTAGCAGCTCTGTCCCCAAACTCCTTCCTCTGGCATATGCCTTGCTCTCATCCGTCCAATCATCCCATGCTTCCTGATCTGAGTGTCCGTCCATCGGGCATCCTTTCAAATCCCATGACCGCGCCAAATTGAGATGGCGTGGCCTCATAGTACACCCACGGTGTCTATACCTGATCCGGTCAGCCAGCCCTTCATATGAAGCGAGGAACTCAAGGACGTCCTCCACATCCGTGTCCGAGTATGATTCCATAAAAGCGCCCCATCCGGTGGCCGTGAATGCAGCTTACCTTTTGAAGCCTGCACGGCCCGAAAACCCGGCCCGACCTAAAGCCCGCCAAAGCCCGATCAAATAAACTACATAAATTATGAAAATTAGTGTTGAATCTGTACGATTTGAAACGTATTATATTGATAGATTTTAACTATGACAACATCAAAACAAATGACAACACTGAAAACAACTCTGTAAATTGGAAAATGAAAGATGGGGGATGGATATGAGTGGACCATCGTCGCTAGCTGTGTCTGGGCTGGGTGACTTATGATAAGAATATGAATGATGGTGAATCATGCATGGAGTGAATTTGTACTTCTGAAAAATATACTTAATTCCATCATTCCAGTTGAGAAGAGAGCCATAATCAGCCAGAGCCAGCAGCACATGTTCACTCTCCATGTGCATATTAAATCATAATGCATTGTAATGACTAATTTGTGGTTAGGCTGAATAAATACAGCACATCATTTCATGACAGCTATCAACTATCAAGTCTCACATATTATTTTGTTGAGTGTAACAATTTTGGATATACATATGGAATAAGAGTTCGGATCTAGAGAGACAATGAAATTTCGTAAGACATGAGAACATCATCTTAACCGTTGATTTTGATTGATCTAGCGATTGAGATTTAATTAATTTAATTAAAATAGGTGGTTGAATTTGCAAAATACACGGACGGTTGAGAATGACGGTTATCAATATCAACCGTTGGATTAATAAATATCAACAGTTGAGATGCTGTCTTTCTGTCTTACAAATATTTACTTTGTCCTCCTAAAACCTTACTCTAAAAAATAATTTTATATTTTGCAATTGGTTCATATTATATATATATCAATACCATTACGACACTTTAATACATTATTGAATGTGATTTCAAATAATTTGAGATTAGTTGGAACCAAAGTTTCAATCACAAGAAAGCAAAATCAGATATCCAAAAATGTCAGAGGCTTAACAATTTTATGGTGCAAAGGGAAAATAATTTATATAACTCTTCTCCCTCCACGAAAACAGTTCCTTCATTGTCTATAACAGTTCCAAAAATAAAAATTGAATTTTCACACATCCTTAGAAATCAGAACAAATTCCAGAGTATTATTGAAGAAAATGAAAAGATGGAAATTCCCAAAGTATAATTGAAATGCCTATAAATGAGATAAAAAAGAGGAAAAAATCATCAATCCGTAACGACCATTAACCATTCATTCTACTTCTTCCACGAATTTAAAGATCTCTTGTATCTTTGATGAGTTTTAAATTTTTGGAGAAGTCAACTAACTTATTTTCTAGGCCAATTGACGATAGAAGGCCACATTTTCAACATGGTTTTGTGACAAATATCTCGCTTACAAATTTTTTATGTATTTTGAAATGGAATTCACGAGTAACTTAACTCATCCGATTTCGGGAGATGTTTGTGAACATGTTTCAATTATTATTAGGGTTTCAATTTGAACAAAACCCATTTCAATCCTAACGTACGCGAAAATGGTGAATTCAAGATGAACATGTAACTGAATGGAAATAAATATTCAATCATTTCAATCCTAACGTTAACTGCAACACAATTAATGAAGCGAGAAAACAAAGTTAAAAAGGGGACGAGATGTACGTTCAAGGTAAGCGAGTTGACTAATATTCCATTCAATACACATCCAAACAACATCTAGATATATTGGAATGCTTCGGACTAAGATAGCGGGAGGCTGTTGCAGAGTCAATCAGACGGGATGTCTGTTACAATCTTGCAGGAGTTTGATATGTCCAATTGGAGCTTGGGCTATAGTGTAGACTGATTGAAATTGAGTCGAAGGGAGTTCGATCTAAATTTCTTATAACACATTTTACACTGGTGAAGCTGTTCCACGGGATTGGGAAAATCCCCCTGACTAAGCCTTCGGGAGGCGAGCAAGGTTAACAAATTCTGTGTCTTATTTAGAACAATCAAATTTTCTATGCAATGGGTGGTCCATCTCTCAATCCAAACTCCAAACCCATGCGTGCCACATGTTCCGCACCACCACTTCGAACCCATGCATGTATGACAAGTGTATGTTGGAGCAATGCATGTGCAACACATGCTTCATCTTTTATACCGAGTGTATGCATGTGCTCCACGCGTCCCAAAAATTCATCCCAAAGAGGTGCATGCATGACGCATGATCCTCTTCAGCTACTACAGACTCACTCCTCCGCTGTGAAGCACCTTCCCCATGAAATACACTAATTAACTTATGGTTTGGTAATCCAGCTAACGCGCTATGGGGCAAGCCGAGTAACGTTAACAACACCTAAAGGAGAACACACAATAAACTAGAATTAGAAATTAAGAAATTTACAGCATCATTCATAGATCTTATTGAAACATAGAAAATAAAAGCTAGAAATCAAAAGAAATACAGAAATCTACTAGTTACATATGCCGGAGGAAGACGATCCACCTCCCATAAGGAAGTGATCATCATCCCCACCCACCAAGTAAAAATATAAAGAAACTTTAGAGAGAAAATTTAAGAGAAAAAAAGAGAAATTTATTTGGAAAACTATACCGTTGTATTGAAACAGTATACCAGCTAAGAATTACAAGCCGACTAGGGCTCAATTTCAGACACTGCAGCTGCAGCTCCACCTACAATATTACTCCCTATCAATCGATAGACTCTCCCTGCTGTAATCTGACCCTTCATCACAGTCATAGCCCCCTTGCTTACTTTCACACAATCCTTGTCCAACTTGTAATCAAACCCATTCACATGCAAAGTCCCCAATGAAATGAGATTCTTCTTCAAAGCTTGAATATGACGCACATCAGTCAACGTCCGGATGACGCCGTCATGCATCCGTACCTTGATCTGTCCAATCCCTACGATGTCACAAGTCTTATCATCTCGCAATCGAACGAAGCCCAGGTTTTTTTGATTCATATGTTTCAAACCACTCCCTGTATAGAGTCATATGAAACGTAAACCCTGAATCTAGAATCCACGAATCAGCATGACTATCTGAGGTTACTGAGTTTAAAGATGCACCACATTCATCGAACTGTCATTCTGCACCACATTCGCCGACTTTAAAGATGCTTCAGAGTTTCAATCACCTTTCTGCTTTCTGTCCGGACAATCTCTTTTGAATTGATCAGATTGTCCACAACCATAACATATCGCTTTCTTTTTCGCCTTTCACTTGGATATTTGCTTCTTTCCGTCTGACTGCTTTTTCTTCGTTCTTCCACTCTGTTGGTTGTTATTTACAGAAAAGTTAGATTTAGAGAGTTTGATGGTCAAAAATGCATTCAAAGACGAACCAAAACCAAAAACTGTTCGAGGTACTCGGGTACCACACTCACCCGACCTTTTTAATTATTTGGCCGATTTGCCTCTGACCATTCAGGATACTCGTGTACCTGACGTACCTAACCTACCCGACAACCCTACTTGACCAAAACTATAAATACATATTTTAGAGATTTTAGAAGGGAGGTGGATTGTACGAAGAAAAAGGATAGACAACCGAAGAGAAATAGACATTTGTCATGCGTGTAAGAGATCCAAAGGTGTATTTGATTCGATTTTCTTAAGCTTTAACATGTGTAATTGTATTTTGATTTCAAAATATCATCGATGTATTTCTTTACAATGGATTGTGAGTAGTCTTCTGATTCGAGGTCTAATGGACCTTGTTTGATGTATTCAAAACACTTGTATCAGCTTAGATGAGAGATTGAATGATTTGTTTGATGATTTGTGTTCTTACTCATATTTTAGTAACGATGCATACTAGATGTTTGATAAAGTACTTGTATGAACATAAGTTGCTCTAAGTTTCATATCGGAAGATATGGATTTAGAATAACCATTGAGTAGGACTATCTAATTATTTAGTGACTACGGAAGTAGCATTAGAGATAAGAAGAGTAGGCTTTTGATTTATCCGAGCTTCACATTGATCATCATAACGGAAGTTCGTGATTGATGTGATTGTATTGAGCAAGTCAACAAATCGGAAGACTGAGACTTAAATATATGAAATCAAAACTCAAACTTGGCGAAATCTTGTTTTGAGTTGCGATTTAGTAGTTAACTCCGAATCATTAGACATTTCATCATATTACTCTTATGATAATTGTTTTGATGCATTAGACTAGAAAAGTTGGACTTCGAAATCATCTCTATTTGATTGTATCTACTTTGATTACTCGTATTATCTATCCTCTTAAAAACAAAAATATATTAATTTTGAGCTAGCTAGATTAAAGTTAATCCTTATATAGTGCACAAGTTTAAGTTTGCTCATTGGACAACCAGAAATACTTCGGTTATAGATAGTTTTTGAATTGCATTGGAATCTCTTAGTCACAGACTTTGAGGTAAAATACACAACATCAAAATGGCGCCGTTGCCGGGGAGCAACGAGTTAACTTGTCATTAGTCTAGGTTTAGTGATCGTTTAGACTACTCATTTACTTTTTGTAAATATTTTTTTTCACACTTGTGCTTTCAGTGGTTTGTTGTTTTTTATCAAATTTCAGGAATTTATTTGGTAGCATATAAGCTACGAGGTACATTGGTGACTAGCCAAACTTTCAGATTTTGATCAATCTCTGCAAATAAATCTTTTAATTACTTATGTCGTACTTTTATGATGAGGATGATTATGGATTATCACCCAACAGTTATGGCGAAGAGCTTTCATGGGACGGACAATGCTTTGATCCGCCTCAGCATTTCATGCCATTTTACTATGAGAAGAGCGTTGTTAATAATTATATATGGACATGTGCCTGAAGCTTATCGAGATGCAAGATAAAATGTTCACCAAAGTTGATGAGTTAGAGGAAAATAATTGAAGGATGCTTTCGATGTTATCTTCAAACACGAATGGAGACGAAGAATGCATAGAGGAGACCTTGGATATGAAAGTGGATATGCACCAACTTTCAAGCAAGTCTCCGAAATATGAGGACGTCTTTTTTTCAAATTTTAAAAAATACTTGGTTTGGATGTTGAGGATCCTTCTTCTCTATCAATGGGTGATCATGTGGACCTTTCAGATGAATAAATACAAGTTGAAATTAGTGAGCCTCCTAAACATCATGAATATGGTGACTTGGTTGAGATAATCAATGACTCATATGTGGAGAAACCTTCCTTAAAAGTAGACAAAAGTACAGAAGAGTATCTTGGAGAATGGACGCCAAAGATATTAGTTGAAAACAACGATGAAGGTGTTACAATTAAGCCAAAGGGTAGTGATGAAGATCATTTCTTCTTTTCACTGCCTCAAGACAAATTTCAGATCTTCCAACCATTCATTTCCAAATCATTTGGAAGAAGCTTTGTCGATCCCTTCGCTCCAAAGGAGAACACATTCATAAATGGATCAAAGTTTCAAAATATGTTCACTGTAGACTTGATGGACGAAAGTTTAAATGATATTTGAAGGTGGATTGATCCTCAAACATTCAAGGCCCTTGAGAAGGAATCCTAGCAAAGGACTTCTCACATGTGATTCATTGGGAGCGCTTTGCTGATTTTTCTTTGTAAGTATTCTTCTTTTAATAAAGTTAATTGCAGAAGTGTTGCCATGAGATTATTGTGCATATCTCTTGTTAATTGATGTAGTATGCTTAGGAACTAAGCATCATCTTTAGTGTGAAGTGGTGTGTCACAATAACTCATCTTGTCATTTCTTTGTTTGCATCCATGCAGTGCATCATAAGTAGTGTAGAGTCATGTGTCATAATCAAGTAAGGTTGGTTTATGAGGTAATGAATATCTTAGGTTTTGTTGATCTTAGGATGAATTGTTTCTGCTTGGTTTTAGCTTGTTTCCTATTGACAATTGTATTGGTGTCATCTTCATTGCTTGTCTCTGCGTGTGTTTGTTCTAAACTTTATCACCAAGTGGTTCTATTATTGTAAACTCTTATGTGAAATTAAGCTTCTTTCTCGGTAAATTCTAAGTGGTTATCGCAACGGGGTGTTCAGCAACCCATTTGAAAGATCCATGGTGGAAATGCGTGCATCGCCTAATTGGCACGAGTGTTAACTCTAGGAAAGAAGTCGGTGAAATTTATGTCCGAGACATGGATATTATGCAGGCGATAATACATCATGGAGCATGGATTGACTTTATTGAAATTTTGAAATCCCGTTTTAAAGAGTGGTCGTCACCAGATACAAATAACACTTGTTTAGGTGGAGGGATATTTGTAACTGCAATTGGACCGGCAGCAGGTTTTCTTTCTGTAATGACTGAGTGATATTCCCGATATATTTAAACCAAGTTTACGTGAAAGTTGTGGTATTCCGAAGTCAGAATTGAAAACTTGGGTACATCAAGCAAAGTTACCTGCCCCTTTCATACTAGAGTGAATAAGAAAAGGCAGCGCTTGGCCTCCGCGATAGAGAATAATATCCATGACCCCATTGCTGCACCTAGCTGCACAACACCTTTTCACTTTTTGCAACACACACTTGCATGTTGCGTAGTGTATAAAAGTACGTAGTAAGTGGAACCAGCCTAAATGGGCAGCTCATTTTCCCACTGCTGCCATTCCTAGTCCGAATAATACTTCCACTGTAGCGGTTTCTCCACCCGCTGCGATGAATGATCCAGTTATGCACCAATTGATGCACCAGTTGATGCGGCGCAAGATGATAACATAGAGACTGAGTCTATTAGTCTTATGTGTTTACTTGAAACATATGAATGTGATCTTGCTCTTGTTGCTTAACTTTTGAATAAATTTTTTTGATTTGTGTTCCCTGAATTTCATGGTGAATTTTGGATATTATTATCTTCGAATCATACTTGGAACTTGTGTATCTAATGACCAGTCTCTGTGATGTTCCATAAAAATGTTAAATATTCAGGTTCACATAAGATTGGAAAAGAATGCTAAAACTTTTGGGGGAACACTTCATACACACTCAAGCACAATCAAGAGTGCACAAACGAGGGAAGTCTCTTTCACTGTTTACTCTTTGCTATATCCATATAGCTTAGAGACTAAGCTCAGTTTAAGTGTGGAGTGGTGGCCCTTATTCACTTTACACATCTGCGTCACACTAGCATGCATTCCACTTGATTCATGAATTGCTTAATTGTTAATTGACAAGTTTGAATCATACTCAGATGTCATTCAACATTAGAACTTATCTATTCTTCATGGAGGATAGGTTATGAGACTGATTTGAGCCAAGCTAGTGTTTGGTAATGGGAGTGCTTAATTTTGTCATTCTTTTGTTGCACTCATCATGCACAAAAAATGCTGTCTAAACCTCTTCATGCACCAACTGAACGTTGAAATGAAATAACTTAGCCCTCGAACATTATTAGGTGGCCCTCACTTTAATTCTAATCTCTTACCGACTAGCATCATCTTCTTATTCATTTATTTTACTAATGATTCTTAACAAAGTTTTAAGTGTGGATTAAAAAAAAGAATAAAAAGTCAAATGCCGAGGATTAAGAAGAAAAGTTCCTTCTTGAAAGCATTTGACATGACCAAAGGTTAAATAAACACCACTAAAAACTTTGCTTTTGAATCGTTTTATCTTTATAATGACTAGCATTATGAACTAGAGTTGGATTAGATTATGAACTGAGTGAGGGAAAGATCCTTTTAGTCGTATGGAAAATTTGAGAATGCTAGGCTGAACAAATGACAGCTACATTCTTCTTCCCTTACATCTAAAATTTAATATTTTGGATTTGGGAACGAGCTTATTCTTATTAAATAATGGACTACCCTCCTTAGTAGCATTAGTACATGAGTAGCTGATCAACGTGCATGATGAGGTTTTTAACAACATTATGAGGTTTATGATGTAGAGTTTATGTGGTGATATCTAAAATGAATGACATTATTAACGCTTTTATGAAACAAAACTGTTTGCGGATGAGCTAGTCTTGCCAATCTGTTCTCGATAGATTGAATGATTAGTTTAAGTGTATCATGACTAAAGAGTGTTTAAACTTGTTTAAATTAACTTTTGAGCAATGCATCCATGCATCATATAAGTCAGTTGCATTCGGGAATAGTTAATATTAAGTTGGTCGTACCTTTTATGAGAATACTCATGCTTCCTTTGAAATTGTTTGGGACAAACAAAAGTTTAAGTGTGGAGTATTTTGATGAGTAGATTTTATCACTCTAATAATGCACATTCATATGATGTTTTATTGCTTCTACATTACGCTTGTTTGTATATTTTCTTGTATAAAATTACGCTTTTGGTGTAGTTTTGTATTTCAGGAAAGATTATGAGCTAAGTACGAATGTGTATTAAAGATAGATGATTTAGAAGCTTAAAGTGCAGCAAAAGAACGAAGGATCAAGCTCGAAGAAGAAGAAGCAGAACACGGTCATTTTTACCAGAGCGCGTCACCGAGGTCGCGCGCTTACACATAGGTCGCACATCGTAGATGACGTCAGCAACGCGCAGAATATATTTCCCATGCGAGTTTTTAGGGATAAACATAGAAATTCAAGATTATCACTTTCTAAATACAAGATTAGAAACCCTAGAAACTTTGTATAAATAGAAAGCCATAACTCTGTAACAAGAGAGCCTTTTTGGACGGAAATAGCTAGAGAATTGTTGACGGATCCGCGCGCGAGGAAGACTGACGTGCAACAGAAGGCTGACGCGCAGACTGACAAACTCTGCTAAGCTTTACTTTGTTTTTACTGAATTCACTTGTTGTTCACAAACAGATTTTGAGATGTCTAATAAAAGCATGTCTTGCTAACTTGCTTTATCAGTTTAGGCTATAAGTTGTGAACATTATGTTTTGAGGTTTTGTTCTTAATGCTTGACTTGTTTAGTATTATTATTCCAAGCTTATTGCATGATAGCTAGATTAGATAATTAAGTGAAGCCTAGAACCGCAGACTTAGTTATAGAATTTACTATCTATTGTTAAACTAATCAGATGGACTTGACGGTGAATGATTAGGAGTAACGGCTAGAATAGATAATCACTACCTTGATCGGATTCGTGGTTATTTGGACTAGGTTGAATATTAGTATCAAGTAAACCTTGACCGGAATACGTGTGTGGATTATTAAGCCTTGACCGGACCTTAATTCACTTGAACAAATAGTTATAAATTTATAGTAAACCGATGATACGCATATGTTCATAAGGATAGCCTGAGCTGATAGCTTCTCTTAATCTGTTAAATAACTCTTTCGTTCAGTCCGCCAGTTCACACACGCACGACTCTGGCCACGCGTTTTCTGCTTTCTTTCTGATTACTCACAACATCACAACCCAATCTTATTCTTTCTTTTACAGAAGAAGACTACTTCTCACTGTTCTCTGTGGGATCGACCCCTTGCTTGCCTTACTATACTAAGGAGGAGTCTAGGGACTAATTTGCAGCACACAACGACGTGCCTTCACACTCATTGAATGTACATTTCTTAAGATAATGTCAACCAAAACATGATATTTCACTTGCTATCTAAGTATATATGCACCATTTCAGGACCAAAATATCAATCGATCGAGAGGAGTACGCAGTTGGAGGGAACAAAGAAAAAAAAGGATTTTTTGAATTGGAAGTTGAAATAGTTCGGGTGGCACCCGACCTACCCGATCCACCCAACCTCACTAGCAGTCTTATGTTACTGGAGCCATTGATAGCTCGGGTACTGCCCGACCCACCCGACCTACTTGAGCAGTTCAACCAAAAATATAAATCCTTAATTTCAAAATTAGAAGGGTCATCATCAACACCGGGAGAAAAAACCCTAACGAAGAGAAGAGAAGAAAAGGGAGTGAAGCTCAAGATTTCTTGAAGAACAACAAGGTTGTAATTCTTCGAGTTTGATAGATTGAATCATACTACTTGTTCTCCAAATAGTAAACATCTTTGAAGTGAATGAAACTTTTAAGTATGACTATTCGGTCTAGGTGATGTTGTCCAATGTATCATACACTCACGATCATGATATGAATGTTATACGGGATAAATTGCTATTCGTTGTGTTTCTTCTCTTCGTATTTGATAAATATACCTGCTATGTGTTTGATAAAATGCCTTAGTTAGATTATCCACTTTACATCATATCGGAAGACAGGGGTTTAGATTGTTAATAAGATTAGTTAATTCATAATCTTATGACTACAGAAGTAGCAAGAGTTCATGATAATTGAATATCTAAAACTTAGTCCAAATGTTTCATCTAGTTATTGCAACGGAAGTTGGTGATTGGCGAAATGTTTGAGTAGGCTAACAAATCGGAAGAGGGAAGCCTAATTGTATGAATGATACTACTTTAATACTGAATGAAATTCAGTGTTTGATTTGTAGCATAAATGATATTCTACATGACAGTAGCAATATAGATCCAGATGATTTTTAGATTGAGTGCATTGGACAAGCAACTTAGACCTAGAATTCTCTTACTATAATTTAGCCCTGTTGAATCGATTGAAATTACAAAGAAGACAAATTCAAACTTGTTTTGGGTAGCTAAACAAAGAATTAATTCTCAACTAGTGCATAAACTTAATTAGTTTGCTCTATGAACGACCCGATATAATTATCGGATTACAAATTACTTTGATTGCATCCACAAAATAATGCACGTCAATTTCATGGCCACGATCTCGTCCTCGTCTACGACTCGTGCTCGTCCATGACCTCTGCTCGAAGTTCATAATTATTCATGAATTCAGGATGTCGGATTTAATAAAATTAGGTTCTAAAAAGGCTTTAGAGCTCGTTGGCTAAGGCTGATGATTTTAATCGAAAGTCCATTATACTTTTCAACAAGAAAGAGAGCAATTATCAATTGAGAGTGTCTTTCATGACTTCAGATGCGACACTGCTATTGGAGAGTGACATTTGATGCACGAAAGGTTGATAGAGCCTTTATATAATGTCTGATTCCTTGATCACCATTCCGCAATATCTCAAGTATGCAATGATGCTATGTATCGTGAAATTATAGTCACTCACAATTTTAAACCTTGGAACGTCAAAGTTTTCCATCCATCATGGTACTTTGGGAGGATCACATCTTTAGATGATCTTTCAGACTTCACTTGGATCATCCATAATAATATGTTCATTTTTAATGCTCTCATCTATGTATCTTCGCAAGAAGATCAAAGAGATGTAGCTTTGTCACTCTCGCATGCAGTGTTGTCCACATCGAGTATTATAATCAGGCTTTGTGACATTTTTATATCAATTGTCCATATTATGTAGTTGCTCTCATGATGTCAATTGGTGCAAACTCAAGTTTCACAGGATTGTTCATAATAATAACTAATGTAACAGACCCCTCTAAGGTATCCAATATAGATAGTTCTATTGCTAAAGCTGGGTTGAAGTTTTTATAATGAAGAGCACTTAACTGAAAAGTATGGAATGTCACTTGAGAGTGGACATACATATTTACCAGGTATTTCTCTATGCTTTATCTTCTGAGCTTGCATCGTCATTCTCACTCCTGTTGTTAATCTTCTGTTCATCAACAAATTCATTGTCGTTTGCAAAATCTTGCGTGATAGAGTTAAAAGCAAGCTGGCCAGAATACAGTATCAAGCCGACTGCATTAATCCCGAAGATGAATGTAGCAAGGTAGCAAATTCCGTTGACAATTGTCCTGCAAATTTGAAAAAGTTGAAAATCGATAGCTGCATTGAAACACTTAAACGTGGCGAAGGAAGCTACCTTACGGTGATTGTTATTTGTTGAACCTGAAAGATGATTATCAAAACAAGTTAAAACTTAAAAATAGGAACGAGACAATTAAGTAACTTTAGTAATAAGCGATGGATTGACAGAGATACCGAGAAATCAGTAGGCATAGTTTGACGATTGAGGGCTGCTTCAATAGTAGTGGTGAATCTATACAAAATGAGAGCTATAACCCCAGCAGCAAGACCACCTAACAACGCTTGCACGGGAGACGGAGGTGCATTGGGGTCTACGGCAGCCGGCGTGATTGCTTTTAAGCTCTCCAATGCCTCCTCTTTCAAAGACTTTTTCACTCCCGTGGATCGAAATTGCTGCAAAATGCAGGAATTTAATTTTATTGGATTGGAAAATTAAGAAAAGCCATGTAAAGTCAATATAATACCATTTCCTTAACACGCTTAGCTCTGCGGCGGAGAGAGCGGAAGAGGAAGACGCCAATGGCTCCGGTGAGAAGCACACTTGTGGCTACCTGGATAGGAGAGGGGTTGTCAGTCTGGGAAAAGAGATTTTCGGGGGAGGAAGGGAGCTCAATCGGACCGTCGTCTAAAGTGGCAAGAAAGTAGTGGTAAAGAGGCAAAGCACGAGGAGGAGCTGACCGGAGACGGAAGGAGGAGATGCGTTTTGGAGAAGGAATTGAGACATGGTGAATTGAAGGTTGAAATTGTGGTGGCGAGAAAAGCGGCGGAGGATGTTGAGGGAAGAAAAGAGTGGTGGTAAGGGAATGAAGCGACATTCGAATAGCAACGAGATGAAGTTATTGCTGTTACGGTTTCATTCTTCCGGTCACACGATATTTGGATGGAATGAGATTAGAAATGGAATATCCTAAAATCATATAAATTTTTGGTAATTTGATAGATGAGTACAGATTCAGTAAAAGCTAATCAGCATATGTAAAGAGCAAACAAATCTTAACCATTCAAATTTTAAAATTGGATTGTCATAATTATGGGGTCAAATTGCAAATAATTAAATGTTCAAATATTAAATATAATAAAAAGCATTGATATGAGGGTAAATTAGGCATGTAAAATAAAAAAGGGTTTTTTAACAAAAACCACCCGTATAATAGGGTGTTTTTGCAGGAACCACCCTTATAAAAAATGTTTTGTGCTAACCACCCGTATCTTTTTTTCCGTCAAAATCGAACCACCCAAATTGAATTCCGTTAACTCTACCGTTATGTTTAAATTATTTTGATTTTTTAAATTTCCATAAATATTTTAATATTAAAAAATTCAAAATAATTTAGGGTTGAAAACACTACCCCTAATCCGCCACCAGGCACCAGCAACGCCGCTTCTCCTCCCCGACGTCATCACCCCATCAAAACAAGTGAAATCAAATCACTCCATTCCGATCCGGTCAGACTGATAGATTGATAGGCGGAGTGGCTTGGGGCTGCTGCTTAAGGTTCTGCTACTCTCGGTATTGGCGAAGCCATTCAGATGAGGTCAGCATTCCGCTTAGAGGACGGTGTCTCCCTGGGGATGTTGGAGATTTGGGGCTTAAGAGCTCCTTGGCTTTCGTAGTACTTGTATATTCAACTTCATCTATAAGTCTTGGAACATATAGAGCTCCCTGGGGATGTTGGAGATTTGGGAATTTAGAGCTCCTTTGGGGCGCTTGTTACTGGCGAGGGACCGAAGGACTTGTTAGCTCCCACCTCTATGGGTTTCAAGAAGTTCTTGCGTATACTATCCAAATCCTTCGCCCAATCGGTGCTTGTGCTGCCTTGCTCAAGTACCCAGGCATTAAGTGACGGAGGTCCACATGCTGATGAAGATGAAACATTGTTCTCTGTAGAGGTACGCGGCGAGGATGAAACATCAGCCCCTACCACCGTCCAAGACCGTCCTCGCCACCGGACTGCCTACTCAACGCCACATCTTCCTCTTCTATTATTTTAAATTACTTTTCTATTATTTTAAATTTTAAGAAATTAAAAAATGAATAAAAATAAATAGTGAAGCCAAGTTAAACGGAATTTAGTTTGGGTGGTTCGAAATTGACGGAAAAAAAGATACGGGTGGTTAGCACAAAACATTTTTTATAAGGGTGGTTCCTGCAAAAACACCCTATTATACGGGTGGTTTTTGTTAAAAAACCCAATAAAAAATCAATCGATTCTTAAAATTCAAGAATATGGAAACGATAGGTTTCCACTTTGATTTCATACTCGAAATCACAAAATTCGCGTACCCCAAAAAGTAGATACAGGCCTTTTCCAGTTTGGAGAGGATTTCAAATAGTGGCTGGATTGATAAGACATGCGTTTCAAAGGGATGATCAAATTCAGGAATTCAGATGGGTATGTTATAGTTAAGACAGCTTATGAGTATCTCTTTTTGCAAAATGTTCGTTCTAATTCTTTGTTGTCATCTTCTTCGTCGGATCATCATATGAAAGTTTTTTGGAACAAGTTTTGGAAGTTTAATATTCCATCGAAGATAAAGATTTTTGTTTGGAGATTGTTTCATAGAGGTCTTCCAATAGGAAAAGAGTTGCTTAGGAGAGGTTGCAGAATTAATTCTTCTTGTCATTTGTGTGGATTTAAGTTGGAATCTTATTGTCATCTTTTTCTTCAATGTTGGTGGTCTAGAGCTTTGTGGGTTAAATTAGGTTTGCCTGAGAATTTGGTTGATCTAGTGTTTGAAGACTCAGCTGATTGGCTGTATGCTTGGTATCAACAATTGACTGATGAATGGTTCTGTAAAAGTCTGGTGACTGTTTGGTTTATTTGGTATAATAGGAATAGAGTTAGTCATGATAACCTTTGCTTGGATGTGCAGTATTCATCATATAAGATTTGCAGTTTGTTTGCATTCTATTCCAGAAAAAGCGTGACTTCTCTGTTTTATCATTCAGATCAAGTATCATCCCTCTCCTGGTGCCCTCCTCCTCATAAAGTGCTTAAGATTAATGTAGATGCTGCCTGGTTGGAAGAATCATCAAAAGCATGATTAAGCTGTGTAGCTCGTGACAAGGATGGTTATGTCTATTATGTAAATACGCAAGTCATTAATAGTGTAAATTCGGTTTTTGGAGCAGAAGGAAGAGCGCTACATTTGGGTTTGCGGTTAGCTCACAAAATGGGTGTTGGGAAAGTTCTTTTTGAAACGGATAGTACCAATGTTTTTGAAGCTGTATCTTATTATCCTAAAGTGCTTGTTCGCGATCAGTGCTGGCTGAATGAAATTCTGAATTTATTAAATCTCCACAGTCGTTATTATTTTACTATCACAGCGTTCTCGGAAGCTGGTCATCATGGTTGTACTTTAATTTCCAGTACCTTTTTTATACACAATTTTTGTACATACCGAAGCAAAGTACTCGATTTACTTCTTAATTCATCTTTTCAAAATGTTTAGACTAAACTGAGTCAGACTAACTTGTTTTAGTCTCTAAGTCCTCGGATTATACTTCTGGTCTTTGGCCTTGAATCAAAAAATAGTGTAGAAGTGATACTGTGATCCAATGAATGTTTAAGTTGTTCATCACATTACGTGTCACTAGTCACTCTCAACACGCCCTCATGCTCATTTTGGAATTTTTTTGAAGTAAAGTTTCAAACGATGTTGTGTTCTAATAATAAAGTCAAGAAGCGATCTTATCTTTAAATAGGACCTAATACATACATCTATGCCTAGTTGTCTTTCTCGTCAAAGTTGGATCACATCTGATTTACAGAGAGGCAAATGATTCTGCAAATGTCATACTGCAAATGTCATAATCAAATATGCTTTTAACCATAGATGATGCAGGTCGCAGGACCAACCTAAACTCCTATCTTAGATTACAAGGTTTACGTCTTGTGTTAAAGTCCTCCCTATACTGTATCTAGTGTTTGTTTCACATAAAAAAATCAACTCATATGAAACAAACATGCTTAATATGATTAATTATCGAAGTACCTCCCATCAAATTTTTTTTATCAAAGTACGTATGTGATGATCTTTTGGTCGCTTAATTTCTACACGATTATTTTTTACATAAAGCATTAGCTTATAAAAAGTGTAGTGTAATTCTCATCATTAAATTCTTGTTTAACTACTTCCCAAGTAGACTTGGGGGAGATATTCGATTGATTTAGCAATAATAACTAATTTTAATTTGGTACTTAATTCAAAAACAGTAGACATTCAAATATTTTGAACCAGTATTACTTGGCTGGATTATCATTAGTAGAGATGGCTGAAAAGAAGATTCACTTTGTGGATAGATTTTTTTACTTTGCAATTTTTTGTGCGGATAATTTGTGGATAGTTGGTCATATAGAAACTGAAAGCTAAAGTTTCATTTGTCTACCACTCCAACAGAATCAGTTGCCACAATTATGAGATATATTTTCCTTTCACAAGTTGAAATTGGTAAAATTGCAACAAACACTAATGTACAAAATATCCATTTTCTGAAGCTAGGGAGTGAATACGAGCATTAATCAAGCGCTCAAACATCTAGAGAATCGAGTTAGTTCTAATTTTTTACCCGCCTGACCCAGTGACCACACAACAACCCTTGTTCGCCGCAAACTGTAGCCTTTTCTTTCTTGTTCAAAATTATTCCAATGGAGCACTCCTCACCTGGCACCCAAAATTGCAAGATGGAATATATGTGTCAAAAGGAAATTTAGGATAGTAAATTTACATGTTAAATACTAAGATCATGAGAATACCTTATTCGGTTTTTAAAGAGAAATTCTACATTTGCTGGTGATTTCGGATCCCTTCTTGCGCTAAGCTTAACTATTGCACCATCACCAATCATACGATGCAATACCCTAGCTATGTTTTTAGTGTCGTCAATCCCAAGATGGTGGCTCCCAAATTGAGGTATTTGCAATTGTTTAAGCATAGGCATCATTCCAGTGGCCTGTATTGAAACAAATAAAATGAATAGCACAGAGCCAGGTAACAGAAATAGTTCATATTATTGAGTATCTAACATTCCATAAAAGACAAGGTATCATCATCAGAACAAACATATTTCAGGTGAGATACAAACCATATCCTTAAAGACATCTCAATACAACATCAAATTTGAAATTACCTTCCTCTTGTAGAAATTCAGGTAGACATCCTTCAGGTTTATCCATTCCATAAAATATCTAGGAAGCTCCATCTTGGCTACTTGGCATTGCTGAGGACCTTAGTTTTCAGATCCCAATTCCCACTGACAAACAAAGCAAGATTTCAAACAAAAAAATATAGCACCAAACTGAGCATTTATGAATAATACTTACGTGCACAAACAGAATAATCTATATTGCATTATTCACAGACACAGGAACAACAATGCCCATATCATCTTCATCATTTGCAATTGAGAGAAATTTTAAAAAATATCTGACGGAAGTCGGAAGCTCCATAAGGGACTAGAACTATAGAATTGAAAATAGATATAGTATCGGTAACATGAAAAACTGTCAGCAGTATGGTGAGATCTGCAAATAAACAGAATGCTTTTTGTGCTCAGGTGGATAACTTCTAGCGGATTTCGATTGCAAAGATAATTAGCATTAATTCTACAGAAAATGTGTGTACTATCTTATAAAACTATGCATAATATGTATAATCAGATGACAGTGAGGATAAACAATTTAAACGACTAATTAGCAATTATATATGTATGCACAATCTGCTTACCAAGTGACAAATGCAGCTTGATTTAGGCTGCCACCCGGCTCTTTCGACCATAGCTGGTGACGGGCCAGCCATTCCTCAAATTGCTCTATGACCTCCTTGAAAGGAATTGCAGTATCATGCCACACCCTGCACAAATGAAGTATTTAAAATGAGTGTGTACAGCAAAATATAACAAACTTTGGCTGCAGTGAAAGTGAAGGAAGCTTGGAAGTATACAAACCTATCAACTCCGAACTTCCCATACTTCCCCTCGATGTACTCCGCAATCCTCTGCTCACTCATTTCAGTGGGCCTCACAAACCTATATAAAATATAATTCGTAAATACACTGCAATACTGCATCGGTAGAAAAAAACACTAAAAAAGACTAAATATCAGTAGTACATGAATGGAAGACAAGAGTAGCAAGGGAAATGAAAAAGGACAAACCTATGGAAAAAGTCGACAACCTCCAAAGTTTTAGCACAAATGATCAAAACAGGGAACTCAAGAATCTCAACCTTTCCTTCCAAATCAAGGACCAGAAAATGATCAAAATGTTGAGCGGGCAGACGACGTTCGGCTTTAACAGAATCATTTCCAATCTCAAGAGAGCAGCTGTGATTAAATTTTTGTAAATGCAAAGGGTCATCCATCTACAACAAACGCACAAACAATTTCCAACATTTACAAATAAAATCGCCAGTATAAAAAAGAGTTGAAGAAACAATGAATAGATAAGGTTACCATAGAGCATCTTCCTTGGGTGTAATACAAGCAGATAGGTCTCCATTTCGCTGTAGGAGAGAAAGACGGTGAGGTGTCCGAGGGAAGCTGAGTAGTGCAGGAAGAGATGGAAAACGGGCGATGAGGAAGGGGACGGTACAGTGACGGAGAAGGAAGTGAGTAATTGATGTCAGATGAGATTGAGAAGAAGGAGAAAGGAATCAAACGGAGTCCTGATGGAGTGCGAATTCGGGTGCGTAAACCACTCCATGAAGCTGATGCCGCCGCCCCAGCCATATGCCCTTTCTTTTCCTTTCTTACTGTTTCATTTTATTTTTACGGATTTTAATCATCCGAATTCTACGAGTATAATTCAGTTTTATCAACAATAAAAAAACTCTTATCTTGTACTTCCTCCGTTCCATTTTGAGTGTCTCATTTGAGAATTTTCACGATTTTTAAGAAAATTAAAAAATATGAGATAAAAAGTAAGAAAGAGAATGAGTGGGATAAAAAGTATGAAAGATGATGTAAATGTAGAGGTAAAAAAGTTTCTATTTTAGAAAATGAGAAGATTATTTTGGGACATCCAAAAAAGAAATGGTACACTCATAATGAAACAGAGGGAGTAATATGATGTTTTTCTTTGAACTATCGTATAAAGTTATTGAAATATTCATATAAATCAAAAATTGTTGACCGTGCATTAAGCATGACTTTTTTTAGATTGCACGCACGGCCGGTACTGGGCTTTCAAGTTTATTCTTTGTTTGGCGAAGGATTAAATTCTGTTTTGTTTTAGTTTCTTTAAACATGAGATTGTATTAAGTGGATATATCTATTTTGGTGAATTTGTGAACTACATCTTATATTCGTTGATTGTGTTTGATTAATAATTGAGATTGCACTTGCACCATGTCATTGCATTTGGTGTTGCAATTTCATGTGTAAAATATGTACAACTCACATGTCTTATTAATGTGTTCACACAATCTATTTTATTAATAATATGTAATCAACGGATGAAAGTAGGATTCCCGAATCCATAAAAATAGATGGATACACATGATACAATCTCGTTTAACATATTTTCTATATTCATTAGATTTTAGGAGGATGTTTAATACTATTTCGATTTTTCACGGTGGTTTTCAAGTAAACACTCTTTTATATCAGTAGTTTTTGGTAAAAACCTCTATAGAAAATGGCCATATTTAAATCTCTACAAATACAAAACTTTGGTTTGAAGCACTAAAAGGATTCCTCAATACACTTTTTATTAGGGATGGGCACAACCCAGATTGGACCCGCGAGTTTGAAAAAATCTGGAGATTTGGATGAATTCAATGAACAGTGGAAATATGGACGAATTTGGGTTAATGGTCAGGTTATCCGACCCAAACATTAAAAATAAAGAGTAATTATCTCTCTTTGGTTCAAAATCTATACATATACTTAGAGATGAATTCATTTGAGACTCATGAACAATTCATACGGTCCACAAAATGCAATGCATTTAGTTAAAAAGTTGACCGCAGAGGAACTGCGCGCGCAATACCCATGCGACACTTCCAGTGTGCTATTCTTCTAAGATGATATTTAAGTTGAAGTTTTAATATATTCAAACAGGATTGAGATAATGTGAAACATGATATATGTTAGATCCTGAGGTTCACATCCCTCAAGAGGGTTTTGAGGTTCAGATACCTCTTGTGAACTCAAAGGATCTTCATACCCATGTTTTGATGATGACAGCATTCATTTAATGTCTTGAATGAAGTGTTCAGGTTGCTATACCTGAGTTATGGACAGAAGGACTTGACAATCACGAAGGACTTGAAAGGATCAAGTATCTGGGATTGACAATCAGGGACCTGACGGGACAGCAGATCACGTGAAGGACAGCAGAGCATGAAAGAGAAAAGCTTGCTGCAGAAAGTACCAATTAGCCGCCCTTGGAACTCGTGAATATCTTGAAGATATAGGAGACCATGCTGCACCTAGTGGATAATAGGAGGCCCAGCCGAAAGCACAAAGTGAACAGTGCAGTCCCATCGGTCACTGTTCATCCGAGGACAAGACTGACAGCGCGTCGTTGTGCACTGCAAATCTAAATTTATATTCCTACTAAAAGCTAGTGTAGCAGTAAGTAGGGTCGGTCCCAAGGGAAAGTAATCTAGTCTAGGAATTAATCTACCAGTTAATTCTACTCCTATCAGGGGGTTTGTTTGATGATTGTTTGTAAACTAAAACTAAAGGTTTGACTAATAAATGAGAAAACACAGTTCAGGGAATCTCGTTACAACTAGTAATCACAGACCAGACAAGTTTCAAACTAATGAATTATGATTGTTCTAATCAGATAGTCCCGCTAGGGTAGTTACCTAATTCTAGTTCTATCTTCTATTACCCGCTAGAGTCTCAAGAAGATGTAACAATAACCTAATCCAACTACCACAATAGCTTCACCGCTAGGCTTTACTACTATGACAATTCAACTAGATATCATGCAATTGCTATAACCCTAAGTTTACCCTAAGCTAGTGTAGCAATAAGTAGGGTCGGTCCCAAGGGAAAGTAATCTAGTCTAGGAATTAATCTACCAGTTAATTCTACTCCTATCAGGGGGTTTGTTTGATGATTGTTTGTAAACTAAAACTAAAGGTTTGACTAATAAATGAGAAAACACAGTTCAGGGAATCTCGTTACAACTAGTAATCACAGACCAGACAAGTTTCAAACTAATGAATTATGGTTGTTCTAATCAGATAGTCCCGCTAGGGTAGTTACCTAATTCTAGTTCTATCTTCTATTACCCGCTAGAGTCTCAAGAAGATGTAACAATAACCTAATCCAACTACCACAATAGCTTCACCGCTAGGCTTTACTACTATGACAATTCAACTAGATATCATGCAATTGCTATAACCCTAAGTTTACCGCTAGGCTGAGTTAGGCAAATAACAATACATGCAATAAACGCAAAGAACAGAATTCACTAAATTAAAACATGCTATTCAATGGACTCATACAAAGTTGCAACTAAATTCCCCAAACTAGGGAATTAGCTACTACTACAAAACATTAATCTAAAATTGAGTTTGAAGAGAAAACTTTGCTTGTGGCCGTCCAGGCTCTCTTTTGAATTAGGGTTAACACCCTATTTATAATGTAGCTGAAGATGTCGAATTGGGCTGGGCCAGACAGATCCGCGGACCCTTAAGGAATAAAATCCGCGGACCCTTAAGAATTTAATTAATCCTTCAGCGTCCGCGTAAATAAACTCTTCAGCGTCCATGTCTGACGTCAGCATGATGTCATCCAGCTTGAAATCACTCTTTCTTCATCTTCTTGATCCGAATTCATCTAGAATCGATTCATAAGCGTGTGAAATCTCTTTTCCACTTCAAATATGCCTGAAACGCAAAACACTACAACAAGGTAATATTTCACAAATAAAACATATAAGAATAAAGGAAATAAGACAATGATGGATCGTATAAATACGCTCCATCAAACTCCCCCACACTTATCCTTGTTCGTCCCGAACAAGTAAAATTCTAGACTACAGATTCGAACCAATCAAAGTATATTGTAACTACATGCTAATCAAACTCGTGATATCTCATCTAATTATCTCATCAACATCTGCATACACTCAACATCAATAATGTTCAATTTGTACTCAACAATACATAATACTCAAGTCAAGATATCAATGAATAATATAGAGGTAGTCCTTTTCAGATTCCTAACTTCATTCTTCAATTCACAATCCCAATCGCACTAACAGTTGAGTTTTTAATATGGCATCCGAAACACACTATTAAGAACAATTCACTAGCAACAACGAACTTTTATTCTTCTTTTTTTTTTGCTGAATTTTCTGATTTTTTTTATGGCTTGCCTTATTTTGGCTTGTGCCATTGGTTAAAGCAAGTGCTCAAGTGGGAAGTGTCTTGGTTTTCTTCCTAACCCCCGGCACTAGTCAATAACCAATATAAAACAAAAAAAACATATTCATTGCCAATGAACTATCCACATATAGATTTCACTTCTCTTCTTGTCCTTTTTACGCAAGTCAAGATGAGGGTCGCTCATCTCTTTTCCCAGTTACTCAGACAAGAGATTAGATAATCTTTTCACAATTCGGAATACCACAAAATCAACTCAACATATAGCGCAATTATTCATGTAAATATCAGAATGAATATTAAATCCCTCTAGGACATTTGCTATCAACTCTACATCACCAGATATCTCAACTCAAAAGCATTCATATCATCAAGCACAAACATCACAAAACATCAGATTTCATGCATGCAGATATATCAGAAAATCAAAGAAACAGAACGTCACTTATAAAATCAGCATTTCATCACAGCATATAATGATAGCTCTCCTCTTCGACTCAAAAAAATAAAATAAAGACTCAACTAACACTACCTCCCTCCCCCACACTTGAAATATGACGTGTCCTCACGGCACAACATATGACAAGGATGAAGAATGGGACACAGACACTAATAAAATAAAACGCTAAAAAATAGATGTAGTAAGGGAACAAGTGAACTCCCCTAATGATCCACAAATGTTGGGCGCCCAGGGGTGCATCAGATCAAACTTTTTATTAGGCACCGACCTAAATCCTCCCAAAACATCATATCGTTCATGCTTTGCTCCTCGTGGGTCAGGTGGTTTAGCCTTGACATCCCATCTGCCACCTACATTGCACTGGTCAGTGATATAAAAATTTAAATCATGTTTACCTCTATGATCTGGTGGTTTATCCTTCAGTGTTCCACATGTGATCCTAAACGGCCCTGGGTTTCCTTGCTTTGTTGATTCCTTCATTTTTCGAGCTTCTTGGATCTGCAAAGGAATTAGACAAAAAGGATCAGAAAACAGGGTTTCGAATTTCTGTTCAGCACTTACCGCGGACCCTTCACAATTTAATCCCGCGGTCCCTACTGAATGTCTTGAAAATGGTTCAAGGTCAGCGGGAAAAATTCCTTCCATGTCCGCGGTCAGCGCTGAGAGATATTCCGCGGCCCCTTCATCAAATAACTCCGCGGACCCTACTGCCATTCCAAGAATTGATGTACCGTCCGCGGAAATAATACCCTCAACGTCCGCGGTCCTTGCTGCTTGTGGATCCGAACTTTCGCTCTTTGAACTCTCTTCTGACTCGTCTTCACTTCTCATGCTCACATTATTAACCGAACTGTTTGGATTTGAAACCGTTTGGGAAGGAAGCTTCCCTTTCTCGTTTTGGAGCTCAGAAATCGCAGTGGCCATTTGGGTTAATCTCTTGTTTATATCAATCTGAAATGCCTGCTGGTTTGCAGCCAATTCCTTCACCATATCCTCTAGTGTTTTGTCTGAGCTTGCGTTGTTGACCTGATAGAAATTCTGTTGCTGGAATGGTGGCTGATACGGTGGAGGTTGATAGTCCCAATCATTGCCATATTGCTCAGTCCACTGCGCCCTAGGTTCATATGTGCTACTGTAATCCTGGTATCCTCCCATTGCATATGCATCATCTCTTTGATCATTACAAACTGTGGGACACTCATCTGTTTCGTGACCAGTATTACCACAAAATTTACATGATTTGGCCGCCAACTGCCGCAACATCGCTTTTATCGCTCTAATATCTTTGACCATCTCCAGCTGCCGCAACATCTCTTTCACCTCTCTAATATCATTGACCATCTGAGTTGTGCCTCCCTGAAGCTGCTGCTGTTGTGAATTTTGTTGAGTCTGATATGCTGGGTACTGCTGGTAGGGTGGATACTGATACTGTTGATGTTGGGACACATATCGTGGTGGATATGGATCATGCGGCAAGTATGGATCTCTTTGATAATCATCTGCATAATCCATGGCAAAAGGTCAAAAATTTTTTTTTTTGAAAAAAAACTGGAAAAAAAAACTAATTTAACTAAAACTCTTAAACTAAAGTTGCTTTCCCCGGCAACGGCGCCAAAATTTGACAGCGCGTCGTTGTGCACTGCAAATCTAAATTTATATTCCTACTAAAAGCTAGTGTAGCAGTAAGTAGGGTCGTCCCAAGGGAAAGTAATCTAGTCTAGGAATTAATCTACCAGTTAATTCTACTCCTATCAGGGGGTTTGTTTGATGATTGTTTGTAAACTAAAACTAAAGGTTTGACTAATAAATGAGAAAACACAGTTCAGGGAATCTCGTTACAACTAGTAATCACAGACCAGACAAGTTTCAAACTATGAATTATTTGTTCTAATTAGATAGTCCCGCTAGGGTTGTTACCTAATTCTAGTTCTATCTTCTATTACCCGCTAGAGTCTCAAGAAGATGTAACAATAACCTAATCCAACTACCACAATAGCTTCACCGCTAGGCTTTACTACTATGACAATTCAACTAGATATCATGCAATTGCTATAACCCTAAGTTTACCGCTAGGCTGAGTTAGACAAATAACAATACATGTAATAGAAGCAAAGAACAGAATTCACTAAATTAAAACATGCTATTCAATGGTCTCAAACAACGTTGCAACTAAATTCCCCAAACTAGGAATTTAGCTACTACTACAAAACATGAATCTAAAATTGAGTTTGAAGAGGAAAACTTTGCTTGTGGCCGTCCAGGCTCTCTTTTGAATTAGGGTTAACACCCTATTTATAATGTAGCTGAAGATGTCGAATTGGGCTGGGCCAGACAGATCCGCGGACCCTTAAGGAATAAAATCCGCGGACCCTTAATAATTTAATTAATCCTTCAGCGTCCGCTTAAATAAACTCTTCAGCGTCCATGTCTGACGTCAGCATGATGTCATCCAGCTTGAAATCACTCTTCTCTTCATCTTCTTGATCTGAATTCATCTAGAATCGATTCATAAGCGTGTGAAATCTCTTTTCCACTTCAAATATGCCTGAAACGCAAAACACTACAACAAGGTAATATTTCACAAATAAAACATATAAGAATAAAGGAAATAAGACAATGATGGATCGTATAAATACGCTCCATCAAAGACCCTGCAAGTGGGTTTCCATTCAAAATGAGAAGGATGAACTCATTTTGAACACTCTCTCTCCCATTCGAAACTCAAGAGCAACTCAAGGAATCTAGAGAGTGATTCAAAGGAGTTGAAGATCTTCTTGTGTAAGTCTAAAGCGCGTCAAGAAGATAGCTCGGAGTTGAAGGTTCTCAAGGACCTGGTGGCAGGAGGACTTCCCAGCAGCAGTGCAAGGGATCTCAGGAGGAACCAAGGGTGTTCTGTGTAAGGCTGAAGTGCATCAGAACCCAGATCCTTGGTGTGAGAGAGCTACAACAGATTCAGGGGGAATCGTGTGAAGGTAGCGTCTCTGAAGTCACGAACAGGGTACTGACCCTGGGTAAGCTGACTTTTGTATTGTAATAGCTTGTGTGTTGTTACATGTTACAAACCGTACATTTTGTATAGTCGATTGATTTAATAAAGAAATCATTCGACATCATTTCCGCTGTGTTTTACTTTGTGAAGTCCCTGCAGTCTAGGTTCAGGTCCTTAACAGTTCCTGTGTCCTAGATCTTCTAACCACGGTCCTTCAATATATATGTAAGACAAGAAGACGAAATTTGAGCCAATGATTTTAATAAATCGACGGTTGAGATTAAAGTTGAGTTTAATTAAACTAGGCAGTTCGATTTGCGAAAAACACGGGGCGATTGGATTTGACAGTTATTTCACTTTAAATCTCAACCGTTAGATTATAATTGATACATGATCGAGATTGTGTTCTACTGTCTTACGAAATATCGTCCTCCTAAAAATTTATCCTATTCAAATAATATTACTTATATAAAAAATATGTAACTTAAATATATGTGAGATTGAAAGACTTGATCTCAACAGTTGATTTTGATAATCTAATGATTGAAATTAAAGTTGATTTTTATTGAATGTGCGGTTGAATTTGCAAAAAACCCCTGGCGGTTAAGTTTGAAGTTTTATTTAAGACAAAATATAATCCGTTGGATTATTAATAATTAATGATCGAGATCATGTCACACAGTCTCACATATGTTTAGATGTTCTTCTTGAACTTTACTATATTAAGTAATATTTGTTTACATTTATTTTCATTTATTTTTATTTGATTTGAGCGTTAAATGCTTAAATGAAACATTTATTTATCGGATAAAGATTAAGGAAGACAATCAAATATTTTTGAGATCGTAAGACATGATTTCACCCGTTGATTTCTAATCATCTAACTAGGGATACCCAAATTGAACCGCACCGTAAACCTGGACAAATCGGATATGGACCAAACCCGTCGTAAACCGGCCCATGCGCACCCCCTACTTGTTATGAATTACCCTCCACAACAAAATATGTCCACACTAATTTCTATCTTAAGTTTTTTGATGAAGGTAATGCCAGCTAATGTCCTACAGATATCCCAAAACTTAAAAGATAACCTAATTATTTTTACAGACTGCCTTGCTTTATATATTGACCTTAAGATTTAGAAAGATGTCTCAAACAAGTCTTGTTACTTAAAATGTCCTTAAGGTTTTATTGATCAAGTTCCAATTTTTAATGCACAAACTAAAACATTCAAAATATAGCCAGCATCAAGTCAGTCGATCTGCTACTGTGCTACATGACCTCTAGTACGGGACAGGGAATCTTTGCGTATCAGGCCCAGCTACCATATCATTCCAAACCAAATCGGATAGTGCAAGAGTCAGTTCCCCAACACTTCCTGTGTCAAACAAAATAGCAAAACATACTTTAGAAAAATATTATGCGAGCTTTTGTTATAATTGTAACAAAGCTTTCACCTAGCTTACCATCTCCAATTGGTTGCTCATCCCATTCAATGATCGGCAATAATGGAAGGGTGCTTCCGATGTAGAACATTTCAGATGCAGCTTTAGCAGCTTCTACAGTCAGATTTGCTAACTTGACACTATTCAGTCGACCTTGCTCAACCAACTTTGGTGCCATTTCTAAAAGCCTTTTGGCAGTGCAGCCGCGGAGAATCTTATCAAAATATGGTAATATCAAGTCTTTATCTTTTGTAATAAAACCCACATTAACATTTGGACCTTCAGCAACGTAACCTTCCTCGTCTACCCAAATAGAAGCAAACGCTCCAACATCTTCAGCTTCCATTTTCGAAAGGACGTTTGGAAGATAATTAACATTTTTCATGGTAGCAAAGAGGGGGGTTTTCATGGGGATTTTTGACGTGATTACTTTCACACCTTCTTTGCACTGGTTGATGTTTTCATCTATTACGACAGCATAAAATGCTGAGGTTGGACATCCGGCAGGTGAGAGCAGAAAATCTCCCGGGCCAGCACTTAGCCAGTATCTTAGCGTCCCCGTTGTAACTTTGGACGCAGCAGCTAACTGTATTAAAATGGTCCTAAGCACTGATTTTGGGAAAGGGGATGTGATCCTTGCTTTGGCTGCAGATCCGAGAAATCTATCCAAATGAGTGTCTAGCTCATACAGGTGCCTGCAGAAAATGAGGAATTGTCCTGTTGAGAAACAAATCGATGATAATTTCTATATAAAATGTTGCTCCAAACATGCTGCCAGAAACCGATGTGATTCACCATAACACTAATCTTGAATGAGTATATACTATAGATGAACTGATCTGACTTACCCATCAAAAATAATAGCAGTGTCGAAAACACCATGACCACGATGAACCATATGATCATCTATAGGGATGACCATTAGAGCCGGATCGAGTATGATCCCATCATAAACACTGGAGTACATTGCAGGATAAGGAGGCTTCTTAACAGCATTCCACTTGTCATGCAATTTTTCTAGTAACTGAGAGGGCAATCAAAATGAATAAGCAATCTCAATGAGCTAAACTTACACATCAAACTCCCTAACCTCATCTGTTTTTGAAACAACATAGATAGACATTTTATCAAACAGGTATCAAAATTGATGATTAACCTCAGATGCAGTTGAAAAGATATGAACTTTGGTGTCATCTCGATCCGCTGGTGGTGCCATGGATTCTTCACAAAGGTAAAAGATGAAAAAATTGGATAAAGAACACACAAAGTGATTGATAATTAGTAACAATTAGTAGTGACACGGGAATACCTGATGGGTTGTGACTTTAGGGTTGTATTTGTATACAGTGAGCCGGAGTTACCGAGGGAGGGAGGGATGGAGGGAATCAAGTGAAGGGTTTGTTGTCTTGAAGTGAAGTGATGGATAGTGGCCGTGTCAGCCGAAAGTAATGTACGCAGGCGCACCAACTTCTTGTCTCATCTTCCATTCGTGTTCTTCATTTTTCTTGTAACTTATCTTTGTCCATTTCTTATTTGGCCGTGCATATTAGTAGGTCTTCCACAATTTACTGCATTAATAAAATACAATCTATTGATAAAAATTTGGTTTTATGAATCTAGCAAAATAAATGTATATTGAGTTTGATTCTAGAAATATATGTAAATTAACTGAGCGGTTGAATTTGCAAAAATACAAATGGTTGGTGACTGATGGTTATCAATATCGAACGTTTGATCGATAAAATCAGCAGTTGAGATCATGTTCTTCCGTCTTACTAAAAGATATATGTCCTCTTCGAATCTCTCACTCTGTTTATTATATGATATAAGGGCATCATTTATGCTGATCTTTTTTAAAAGATCATTTTTAATGTTTTTAACATATTTTTGATAAAACTTGATTGGACAATCTTATCTAAATATTTTTCTTAACCATGATCTTTATAAAAATCATTACACCCATTTTAAATTACACTAGTACTTTCTTGCACAGAAAAATCTGTGCATATATTCATGATGTATAATAAAACACATGTAGTTTAGAGTATAATAGATGTATAAGAATGTTAAGTAAATATAAGTAAAAGGAGGGGTATTTTCGGAAGAAAAAATGTGGCTTCACCTAAATAACTGCTAATTCAACCATTTGCGTTTTAAATATAGAATATATATAACATTAAAATAATAAAAAGTAACAAATAAATGATATATTTAAACAAAAGTTGATGTGAAGAAGCACTGCATTTGACAATCTTTTGTACCAATATTTTTATAAGGGTTTTTTTAGCGAAAATCATCCTTCCAATACGTTAATTTGAACAAAAACATCCATTCAATTTTTTTTGACTTAACCACCCACAAATATCAAAACTATTTAATATGATTTTTTCAACAGGTCAACAAGTAATTATGACTGTTGACTTTGGTTGACTTATAATAAAAATTAATAAAAAAGTTTTTTTACTAAAACCACTATTCCAATACCATAATTTAATTAAAACCACCACTTCCAAAAATATTTGACAACCATCCACAAACTATTTAATATGACTTTTTCAATAGGTTTACATCGTTGACTTCGGTTGATTTATAATAAAAATCATAATTGGTAATTGACGTACTAATTACCAAATAATTTCATTGAGTTCGGTTGACTTACCAAATCTACAAACTAATTATTCAAATTAATTTTATTTACTCTAAAATCTAATTGATAATTTACAGACTACTCAATAAAATTGATTGAAAATCCTAAAAATAAAATTCGTCAAACTTCTTATACCTAATTCTATTTCATGAAATTCTAGGATCGAGATCGGTCGTAAAGGGCTTATGTGAAATACATATGGTAGTGAGGAGTTTGACAAAAAAATTTAGGATTTTCGATTAATTTTATTGATTAATCCGTAAATTACCAATTTGGTTTTAGAGTAAACAAAATTAATTAAAATAATTATGCCGTACATATGGTAAGTCAACCGAAGTCAATGAAATTGATTTTGTGTATATGTCAACTAAAGTCAATGAAATTAATTTGGTAATTAGTCCGTAAATTACCAATTATGATTTTTTGTTAATTTTTTTATTATAAACCTATTGAAAAATTCATATTAAATAGTTTTCATATTTGTGGGTGGTTAAGTCAAAAAAAAATTGAAGGGGTTTTTTTGATTAAATTGTGTAATTGGAAGGGTGGTTTTATACAAAAAACTCAAATTGTCATTTATAAGTCAAGCAAAGTCAACCCTTGTCATTATATAGTGCATTAAGAAGGATAAATTATCAGAAACCACCCATAAATATGGATTTTTTCTGGAAACCACCCGTATCTTCAAATATTATAAAAACAAACCTTTATGTTTATAAAAGTTGTCATAAACCACCCATATATTTAAATTTAACATAAATATTAACAAAAAATCAAAAAAACTTTAAAATACGGAAAAATGTAAATAATTAACAAAAATAAAAAAAAACTTTTAAAAAATCAGGATATTAAATAAATATAAAACATAAATTTGAAATGAAGTATTATACTTTGTATTCATATGAAAAGTGATATTTTAGTTGTAAAGTGCAAACAAATCTAGACCATTCATTTATACATCCGATGGTTACAATATAATCTGATTAATTAATTAATTTAATCATGAAAGGGCAAAAAATGGAAACATACATTAGAATATATTTATAAATATCTTAATTAAATTCAATCCCTTAACCGACATTCAATTTTTTGATTGGGAAACCGACATTCAATTTTTTGTTCCAATCAGTCAATTTTGTTTCATAGATTTTTCCAAATACGGCTAGGTTGTTTCTTCGCCGAATTACAAAATTGTGGAAAAGATTAAAGAGATTCAAAACACGTTGATGGTGGAAAGGGTTAAAGAGATGAAAGTGAGTTCTTGTTGAACAATTGTGAGAAACATGTTGAGACCAAATCTGATTTTCCTGGATCGTTTTGAGTGTAAATCTTCTCATGAAGAGTCTATAATCAAATATGAAAGATCTAAGAGAGTGTATGATTCATTAAATAAAAAAGGCATGATTCATTAAATAAAAAAGGCATGATTCATTAAATAAAAAAGGCATGATTCATTAAATAAAAAAGGCATGATTCATTAAATAAAAAATGCATAATTCATGAATCATAGTGTATTTATTTCTCAATCATACAATTGGTTCAAGAAATACTAGTGTCTAGTTCACGAATCATAGTGTATCTATTTCTGAATCATACAATTGGTTCAAGAAATACTAGTGTCTGGTTCACGAATCATACTGTATCTATTTCTGATCATACATTGGTTCAAGAACTACCATGTTGTTCACGAATTTGCTCTTGCATACTGGATCATAGTAACTGCATAATAGAGGGTCACTAATGATGGAGAACATTCATGTTCCTTTTATTTATTTAAATTGTATTATTATTCTGTTGTAATTTGGGTGACTTTAATTTGTGAGTAGATTTTGTTGATTAAGTTTCTTAAGTTGTAATTTGAGTGGTTTTGATTAAGTTTCACCACGATTTTGATTTGTGACTAAATTTTGTGGATTTTGATTTCGAATTGGGAAACGAATCATTATCTAATCCCTAATTTCAAGGAAGAGATTTGATTTCAATTTGTGTGTGGCAAATTTGCCCCTTAGTCGTTGTTGTTATGAAACATTTAATATTTAAAGATTTTCTTATTTTCAATTAGACCCCGTAATTAAAGCCGTCAAAGTTTAAACTATGGACGTCTCATATTTGTTTTCATTTTACATATACTAATTATTTTTCACTGGATCTCTACTCTATGTATTTAAATGTGAAAACAAAATCTATACAAAAATATGGCGTCTTGAAAATTACAAAAACTAGTATTTTGATGCACATATTCTGTGCATATTTAATTTTTTATAAAGTTTTAACCTATTATAATCGAAAAATAAATAGAAGTAATTTTGAAAAGAAGAAAGGGTATTATCGGAAAGTGGAATGTGGCTTCATTCCATAACCGCTAATAAAGCCCCTTGCAATAGTAAAATTTATTGGCAACCATCACTGCTCCATTAAAATATAAAAAAATCTTAATGTCTTAAAATGAATATTTAAACTATACTTTATATGTGATAAAATTTGTGTTTGTATACTTTTTAAATGTAAAAAATGTAACAAAATTTGTATTTGTATGTGCTATATGCCTATATGGCGTATGTAGTAAGTGTAACCGTATAACACACGATTATTTATTCAATATAACAACGAATTACAGATGCAAATTATAATACTTCTTTTCAAAGTTATAATTTTAATATAACTAAATTTACAAAAAAAAATGGTGTCTTAAAATTAAAAATGCAATATCAAGTAACACATAATTAATAGTGGCACGATAAAAATAAAAATAAACTTCAAAAAACGGATTTGTAAGACACCCTATTTTTGTATAGATTTAGTTTTCACATTTAATACACATCATATGAATAAAAAGTATAGTACTTCATTTCAAATTATTTTTATATTTTATTTAATATACTTATTTTTTAAAAGTTTTTAATGATTTTTTAATTATATATGTATTTTTTCATATTTTTAAAAGTTTTTTTTTTTTTTGTTAATATTTCGGTTTATTTTAAATATAGGATGGTTTCTGACAAATTTTACAAACATAAATGTGTGTTTTTATAATTTTTTAAGATAAGATGGTTCTCGAAAAAAATCCATTTTTATGGATGGTTTCCGATAATTTACCCCCATTAAGAAAGACAACTATAAGATTCCATCAACAATCTTTGAATGTTCAAAGCATCAAGGATGGTCTAAGTACCAATTATGGTGCCTTAAAAGACTCAATGGGACATTATTTTCTTAATTTGATATCTCATTCACAATTTTTGTGCTCGAAGTTAGTCAATACACCTTACAGTGTTACAAGGCTAATTTCAACGTCTTTATCTTATGCGACTAAATTTATGTTTACGATTAGGGCGTATAATTGGTGATACGCTTTTAGGCCGTTGAGAAAAACTTCAGGAAACTCATGTAAACTTCCTTCATGGTTCCAGATCTCCTTCATATCATCCTTCAGAAGTTCTTCTCTGCGTAAATCTATAGTCCTTTGAGATGTGGTTAGATTCCTTGCCTAGAAGAAATGGCCTTTTATGTGAAAGGCCACATTGACCATGATGAATACCTAATCATCCTTAATTCTTTACCCCTATTTACTTTTTTTCTTAATCCAAAGGCTTTTTGTCATATCATTGATTTATCTATGAATCCGGAGAACTTATGTAAACAAATTAGCAATTTAAGTAAACTCATAGTTCAAGGGTTGAAACATACATATCTGAATTAGGTACAATGGTGGCCAATTACATAAAAGTTCCAAGTTACAAGCTTGGAGAAGAAGCACAACCCAAATGTACTGGCTGAGATTCCATGCTTGAAATTAAAAGCTCTTGGAACTAGCAGCAGGTAGCAGTGATTCCCAAAAGATCTGTGCATTCCAGTTACCTATTACTAACAGGCAGATTCCAAAATGTCAGCACTTAACAACAGATTATTAACTAACCGAAGTGCACTATCAATCAGAGTCATCATCACTGCCTTTCTCCCACCAGCTAGGTTGAGGGTACTTAATTCCAGCCTTCAAAGCAATGCCAAGAATATCGACTTTCTCCTTGTACTCATTCCTCTTTTCTAGCTTTGCAAGAAGTCCCAACACTTTCAAAATATTCTCAGTTAGTTGCTCCTCAGTAGGTTCTTTGATCTTGAAAGGGTTCTTTCCACCAACCCCATCTGCATCAAGCCCTGTCGAACTATTTCCCTCGAAAGCTCCACCAGCTAAACTTTCACTTCCTTGACCAATCTCCACGCTTCCATTTCTCTTATCAACACCATTCCCTGTCTCAGAATCAGCATTGTCCGAAACACATAAACACTCAGTTGTACACCTTATACATCCATCTCCTCCCGATTCATCCATAAAAATACGCATCTTTTCATGATCATGCTTAGCTTTAGATACTTTGTTTCTTTTAACAACTGGTCCATCTTCACCTGCATTGTCCTCTTCCATCACCTGATCTTCATCCATAGCAGCAACATCCTCTTCACTCTTTTTCACATCATTATTCAAAGTATGACTCTCAGTACCTAATGCATCTGAATCACGGCTCAAATCAACTGTTTTAAGATGAAGACCACCGCAATCCACTTCGTCCTCACCTCCTTTATCACAATCCATCATCTTACCCTCGTTTGAGCTGGTCAAAGTGTGAGAGTGTTTCTCAGGTGGCGTACGGTACTCCTCATCAGGCGAAGTGTCCGACACAGAAACCATAACTATCGTTTCAACACCTTTGTCGCTTTCAGAGGAAGACATGTCTCAACTGATCCTCGTCGTCGGGTTTTGTCGCTCTCAATTTAGGGTTTGAAATGGAATTACTCAGATTAACACAGGTCTCAACTCCCATATCTAAATACAAACCAGTTGGGCCGACTCATTCAACCAAATTGGGCCAAAAGCCCATTTACGAATGCTCTTCGCAGGAAAGTGGATTAGGGTACACGTACATAGAGTTTTTTTTTTTTTTTTTAATGATATGACTACTCAGCTTTCTAGGGTAATTATAGTTTGAGTATAGGATTTTTTGTTACCGAGAAATGTATGCAATGCAGCTAGCTGGATACTCATATGATTTGACGGGTTTTAGAGCTGTGAGCAGTAAGCCGTCTGAGACTTGGGTGACCAATGCCTTTGGATGAATGATGGATTGGTTGTTTGTAGATTGAAGTATCGATCAAATGTTTCATCAAAACCCAAATTTCACGATTGAAATATGTACTCCCTCTGTCCTATTATGAGTGTCCCATTTTCTTTTTGAATATTCCAAAATGATCTTCTCATTTTCTAAAATAGAAATTTTTTTACCTCTACATTTACACTCTCTTTCATACTTTTTACCCCACTCATTCTCTTTCTTACTTTTTATCTCACATTTTTTAATTTTCTTAAAAACCGTGAAAGTTCTCAAATGGATCACTCAAAATGGGACGGAGGGAGTAATAACCCAATTTATTTGAAAGTTATTAAATAAATAAAAAAATTAAGGATAAGAAGCAATTTATTATGAGTGTGTAATGAAGAGTTTTGGAAGTTTAGAGTTTTATTTTAATTCACCATAGAAACTATCATCTCTTCTTTACATGTGTCTCCTTCTCTTCAACTCCACAAATTCAAGTTACAAGAGTAATAGAAATCATTTTGAAAATGTTGAAAATCAATCTTATTATTCATGGAAGGATGTTCTATCCGTACAAAATGATTTGAGGAGGCTCAATTCACATAGGTACGTTTGATGTTAAGGTATAGTTTTTACACAATCTCACATGTATTTTATTTATTTACTTTAAGTTTTGTGTGTGTCCAATCTTATTGCTTGGGTTGTGTGAGTCAACACGTTTAATTTTTAGCACGCATTGAGTTAATTTATGAGCACATTTAATTTTTTAGTATGAACTATGTTACACACTGTGACTATTATTTATAAATTGATGTCTACTCTATGATATTTTGATGTTCATGTTTCACATATATTCTGAAAGTTTGGGATGCGTGTGATTTAATTGACACGATATTATGAGTTTAATTGTTTTTGAATATGTAATTAATAGAAAAAGTTTAGAGGGACTTGACACATGTTTGATTTGTTGAGGTCGATTCACTATGAGAAAAATTAAATTATTACATTTCTTACAAATGCCAGAGGTTATGAAGGCTAGCCCCCTTGAAATCATTTGTAGAAAAGTACTAAAAAAATATTTTTTATGAGCGCTTAGGGATAAGAAGGTTTCCCTTCTAAAAAATTTATACAAAAATTATTGGAGAAAAAAATTCAAAAAAACCAATTCAACGCGAAAAATTTACTAATATTTTGAGTTGGAGATCGACGTCAGGAGACTAATAAAACTATCTACTTACATTTTAATGGAAAACATACAATCAAAGGTAACATATATTATTTGAATCTCTTGTTGATCATTTTTTCTAAGTAGAAAGTGACATGAATTGATAAAATAATTAGAGTAAATATGGTAATTAAATTTGGTGTTTTTTCTTTGATATTAATGGTGTGAATGTCTCATGTCTTGAACTTTTCTTGTTCAAAACGAACAAAGATAAGTGTGGGGTGGTTTGATGGAGTGTATTTATACGATCCATCAAAACACAAAATTCCATAATTTAAATAAATATTTCATGTATTATTTCACGTTTTGTGTGTGATTCATGTTATAAACATACAGTATTACTTTTCCACATTTGGATGTAATTCAAGATAATTGAGAAGAATCAAAGATGTAAAGCACAAGACCAAAAATTCGAATTTCTAGTTCTTCACAGAGGGTATTAAATTTATGCACACAGAGGGTATTGAATTTTAGATAATTCTTCACCCTTTGCGATCAGTAATTCTTCACCCTAAAGAGGCAGATTCGGAAACTGCAAAATGCATTTATCTATAACCTTGTTAATGAGACAAAGAATATGTCAAGGCAGAAGAAATGAGGGTAAATTTAATGCAATTTATGATTGAAGTACATATAAGAACAAAGGAAGACACAAAAATCAGTCAAATTTGTGACAATTTTCTTATCCACAAACTCTTTTTATCGTACTTTATCATGAACTCTATATGTAATTAAACTCATCCACGTTGGGAAGTTGTTTGTGAACATATGTTGATTATTATTATTGAATCATTATAATTAACATGCTTGAATATTTGTTTAGCATAACTTTTGGTGAACTACATCAACATATCCTACACGATGTTTGTTTTGTTTCATTTTAGTAAAGTCTATCAGCATAGCTACTATGTTATTTATTAAAGTTATTGACATTGTTGATGAAATTAGCAGTTAATAAAAGATAAGGATTTTATAAAATTATTTGCACATTTTCCAAGCGGATGTATGTATGCATATTGTGTATATTGTGTCTCTAGTGGGAGCAACTAAATAAATTTACATAGATTTTATATTGTAGTAATATGTTGCAAATAACTCCCTCGATTGATTGTTGTATTGATATATGAGTCATATTTTGTTTGTTTAGCACAAAATAATTAAACCAAAAAACCCTTCGGAATTAAGTAGAATATTATATTACTATTTGTACAGTCACTTACTAGCTTAATAATTGTTCTGCCTCACAATTTCCAACTGAACAACTTTAGTATTGCAAGAAAAGCCTTGGAAATACGGAAAGAATTAGACAAGTGTATTCGTTGGAGCAAAGCCATGTGGATGGTCAGATTTTTTTAACACAAAAAATTATTCCTACATTGTTTAAGGAATGGACTGACTAACCTGGAGATGCAATTAGAAGAATTTGAACTACTGACCTCTGAAATTTGAGATCGAGTGATTGACTACTAAAACGCTATTCCTTGTGAACGGCCAGTTATCACACGTACCAAGAAGAGCATACAAAGTGCATCCTAAGTGACAAGGGTGCTGAAGTAGTCTAGAAATGCGGAGACAAATGCCAATCCATGGCATTGCGTTGCATTACAAACATAATGCTCGTTGGACTGTAGACAGCAGCAAAGTATCTACCCGTTGCCTAACTGGTAGCAAAGCAGATAAAGGCTTTCAGCTCCTCCACTAGGCACTCAGGTTACAGTGCAAAGCCTCGCAAGGTCAAGAGTCCTTTATGGAATCAGTATTAGCTGGCCGGGCATCTTCGCCAAATATTTTCAAACCTGGAATTCAGCAAAAATATAGATATTTTTACTATTGATCAACCAAAATAATCAGCATATGACATTCTAAATTAAATAGGCACCGAGCAATTTTAATTCTTACGTTAGCAAATCAATATGCTTAGGTTTGTGGTTTCCTATGATGCTACTATGCATATCGCCAGAATCGTAAATTTTTCACTTTCCAGGAACTGAAACGCTGAAATGTTGCAAAGCTGCGACCATGTGCCATCCGAGTGAGAGGGCTTCCTCATGGTTTTTGAATCCTGTAACAGCTACCACCAAAGAAGAAAAAGATGAAACCAATGCCCATTGAGATTGCAAGGATTCCAAAACCAGAATCCCTTCCAATAGTTATCTGTCCCCGAACCAGTACTGTTATTGCAATCATTGCCCCCACATTGACCAAGAAATAGAACCAGTTGAAGAAAGAGCTCTACTCTTTCTTTTTTTCTTCCATTAACATCATCAAACTGATCAGCACCAAAGGAAGGTACGCCAGGTTTGATTTCTCCAGATCCAATGGACATCAAGTAAAGTGATATAAAGCACGCAGCGGTCTGAATACATTTCGGTTTGCAAGTATCATTTTGGCATGCTGGCTTCATTCCCTCGACAGCAGCAGACAGAATTAGCAGCGTCATCCACTGCAGCAAAATAATTTACAGCAAGTATATAAAATGACAAAAATAGTGACTAGGAGATATAGAAATAAACTGTTCAGAACTAACAATGACATAAATGATTGAGAAGATAGCAATGGTCCAGTGTTTTCTTACATATGAATCAGCAAGAAAGGCTGGCATAACAGGTTCCACAAATGATGATTTTCTCCCAAGTCGTCAAGATGCTATAATCCGGAAAAATTAGAATTCAATCCATCTGATCACAATGGGCTCTCATTCTCTGTTGAGAACATAGTAACACATCTCGGCAATGACAACTAAACATTAATCAAGATAAGAATATGTATAAAAGGAATACAGCTATGCAGTTCACACTTTTAGTTTCTTTCATCTGTCCTATTTCTCCGGCCCCTGGATCTTGAGACACTGGTCTCCTTGGTCAATAACATTTCTGGTCTGCTTCCTTTTTCCCTGAGCTTAATGGTCATAGCTTTCACGAGGAACAAAGTTCTCGGCTCGGGTATCATTCCCTTGGACTTCATCTCGTCATAAAATTTCAAAGATTCCTCCATTCTGTCTTTCTCATACAGCCCATGTATCATAATAGTGTAGGACCGTTGATCTGGACCCTTTCCATTTTTCTCCATATCAACCCACGTGGATTTTACTCCGTCTTTTAAGTCCCATTTCATGTACAGATTGAGTATCAAGTTATACACATCACCAGTCATCTTGCATTTATTTATCTCCATTCTCTGAAGAAGCGGTGGAACTTCTTCTGGTACTTTGACAGCTTTCAAAAGGTACCCATATGTCCTCTCATTAGGCATACAACTCCCCTGCTTCTGCTCCATCTCATCCAGAAGCTCATACACCTTCTCCATCCTCTGAATGTTGCATAAATGCTTGATGAGTGCATTGTATGTCGCAACGTCAGGAAGACAATTCCGATCGTTCATTTCTCCAAATATTTCCAATGCTTCAGGGATTTTTCTTGAAACACAACGCATCTATTATGCAGTTACAAATTGCAACGTCAGGGTCGCAACCCTTCTCCCACATAGCCCTAAACAACTTCACAGCAGAACTCAGCTTCCCCGCCTTACTCAATGAGTTAATGAATATCCCATATGTAAACTTATCAGGCTTACATCTAGATGTTATTATATCATTCCAAAACCTCTTGGCTTCCTTCAAACTCCCCAACACGCACCACCCATTCAAAATAATGTTCCTAGTTTTTATGTCATTGCAAAATTGACCATTCATGGAACGGAACAAAAGCTCGGCAACCTCAACATGTACCTACATAACGCCATCAAAAGAGTCTGAAAAGCAATCAAATCCTTCTCAGTCCAAAATCAGGCCTCCTATGGAAAAAATCCTTAGCTTCTTCAACCTTATGAGCAGCAGCATACCTATGAACCAAAATACCATAACTCCTCTCATTAAACAAATTTTCTCTTTTAGACATTTCGTCAACCACCTGGGCAACTTCATCAAATCTTTTAAGTTTACCCAAAATGTCAAGCATTTGATTGTAAACAGCAGAAGCAGGGGTATACCCTCGACATGCCCATTTGAAAAAGATGTAAGCTGGCTTCCAATCGGAACAGTGTCTTCTCAGAACATTGAGTACTAAATCGTCATTCAACGTCAAACCGCATTTATCTAAGGCACCCTCAATTGCTTCGACTGAGCTTCCCGTTTTGTTTTTGAGAAAATTTTGAACTTGATGAGCAGATCGATCGGCATCCGTCTCGTTATTATCAAAGCTAACGGTAAAGAGTTTCGGCTGAGGAAGAATCTCTGGCCGAGTCTGCGTATGAAGGAGTTGGGAGATGTGGTGCGTTAAAACTGTTGTGGGTTGGCGTGGATGGATCTTGGATATGAAAATCGGGTGGGATTTTATCAAAAGTTTCAACATTTGAACTCGGTGGAATCGCAAACTGCCGTTCGACAGAGTATAGACGATGCTACGGTACAGTCCGGTAGGTTTTCTTCGCTTTTGTAGAACGGCCCTAAATTGAAAACAAAATTTCTCAAATGCCGGTTTTTAGTAAACATTTTACAAATTCCCTACTTCCGTATGAATCGGTTTTTTTCTAACATATGTACTCCATCATGGTCAATAATTTTTTTAAATAATTAATTAAACTATTAAAAAAATATAAATTCATATTAGGAGTCTATTCATACATATCATAGCCATATATTTGCCAAATGGGTTCAACAAAATTGAGTTAAGCGAAATATGAGTTGCTCTATCCCGTGGTGCACCCATTCTAGCCAAATATTTACTCAAATCGAACGGGCGTTCGTAACAAATTTGAATGATGTCTCTTCATTTGTTTCTTGCCCAAGATCATGATGCATTGGAGGTGAAAAAATAGGTTCATCGAAAAATGGCTCAAAACACTAGTGTCAACTACTTCATTGCTAGGGTTTACTTTGTAAAGTAGAGATGATGCGTAGAGACTTTTAGTTTTGAGATTTGTATAGAAAGTAGAGTTATAGATTCCTACTTATAGACAATAAAAAATTAAATAATAAGATTTCATTTTTTTAATAAATTATCATCTAGATTTTCAAATATAACTCAATTAAAATTTAATTATTAGTAAAATTATTGGAAATTTTGAGTTTTGGTTGGAAAAATTGAGCTATTGAGCGCATGGTTTAAAACCCCAAAAGAAAAAATGCGTTCGATTAGACATTTTATTGCAATGGGTGTTGCGGAGGTAATAAGTGAACGGTTAGGATTATCATCTTCTAAAATTAGAGCGAGTACTCAATTATTACGACTTTAAAATTAGATACCTGCAGGCATGGCAGGCCAGACAACAAGCAATGAGTAATATATTTGAAGATTAGGACGCTTCGTTCTAAAAATTTCCAGGTTATATGCATGCATTGGAAGAGTCGAATCTTGTTACATATATTAGATGACATGGCACGAGGGACGAAGATAATACATCTATGGTATTTAATAATTATTTTGATCATTTGATCCTATATTGAAGTATTTAGGTATTATCATCCTGTTATATCCTTGATGGTATATGACAAATGTATTTTTAACCCTTTATATTTGTCAAATTCGTTTACGGGGTCAAGTAGTAGTCAAACAAAATTTATTAAACTCAGAAGTCCAAGTATCGTCCCAAGAGAGCAAATGTAATGTATATAATAGATAATTAGTGATATGTTTTATCTATTCAATCAAAAAGTGAAATGCTAATTCATTTTAGGTTCAAGTAGTAGTCAAACAAAATTTATAAAACTCAGAAGTCCGAGTATCATCACAAGAGAGCAAATGTTATGCATATAATAGATAAGTTGTGATGTGTTTTATCTATGGGTGAAGATCTGGTATATAAAGTCTCATATGTGTATAAAATATACACTAATATGAGCCGTTAAATAAATCAGATCAACGGATCAGATTTATAACCAAATCAAATAAAAAAGTTACCAAATATGGAATTAAAATAATTCGAAATTAAATGCGAGGGTAATTTAGGAACAGCAAAATAAGGTTGTTTCACAAACCATAATTCACTCCAAAAATTAGGGTATTTTGAAATTGTGAAACAACCTCTGAAAATCAAACGAAGAAACGAATTCAGCCGTGTCTGCCACTCGCATCTGTTGTAATCATCCGCGTCGATTGTTATCATCCGTCACGCACATGTCTCCGCTTGACTTGTAAGTTATCTTAGGGTTTCGTATGTCTATTATACTAGGGTTTCATTTAAACTGTTGCGATTTAGTTAGGGTTTCGTTTTGTGCGACATTTGATGTCTGACATTGCGAATCGACTTTCAATTATAAAACATCAGCAGCGATCCGGTTGATACAGTTTGTTAAACATGAATATACTGTAAGGTTCAAAAATATATATATACATGTTCATGAACCATGCTTAACAATTTGTTGAACCATACTCGATTAGTATGGTCAAAAAATTGTGGATTATGGTTCATGAACCATGTTTATCAATTTATTGAACCATACTCGCAGACTATTTTGTATTTGGCTGGAACATATAATACCATGTTGAATGCTTTTTTGCAGGTTTAGAAAAGAGTGGTAGATAAGCTAAGGAACTTATACATTGTGCGAATACTGACTTGGAGCCACGATGAGTTGAAAATCGATTAGAATAGAAGACTGGCATTGATGTCTTACGCTGCATACGGAAAAAATTCGTGTATTTTAGGATCATTTGATACTATTACTCTTAATTGATGTTTTGTTGAACAAGCAATGCAAAAAATACTGAGTTTCTGATTCATAATCCAATAGTGGTTGACGATCATTGAATGGTTTGATATAATATGCAAAATGCTTGTATGGTTCATAAATTATCACTAACTGGTTCATGAACCATATTACAAAAACCATATTATCATTGTCATTATCTAGTATGGTCCATCAATTTGCTAACTATGGTTCTAGAACCATCCAATACAAATACTTGAACCATATCGACGAGAAGATTCAAATAGGATCGTCAATTCTGATATGGTCCAAATATTTGAACTATATGGTTCTAGAACCATACACTACAATATTTTGGACCATGTCCATTAAGAATCGTAATTGCAATTAAAACAGTATAACCGACCAAAAACACTACGACTTCGTATTACGGATCTGAACCAGAATGTTGATTCTCATCCGTAATTGTTGCTTACGTTAAAAACCATGTCGACGGAAAT
>QZGG01001249.1:0-72961 GCA_006409495.1 Sedum album | reverse complement strand
ATTGGCCTGGAGACCTTGTGACCCTTAAATTCCGAGCTCTGTCTTCATCAGTACTGTATGCCTCACTGTAAGGATAAGGGTCATGAACAGGAAACAAAAGCCTTTTCTTTACTGTTCCTCGCTTGTCTCCATCTGGGGTGTCGGACTTGTGCTTTGGCACGCTCAGAGAACGAACACGAGCCTTAGCTGATGCTGTAGCAGCCATGTAGTTGGGTGCTGAATATGCTTGAATTCCTTGGTAATGTAATGAGCCTAGATTTGGTGTCTGAGCTTTTGGGTGATTCATTTCTTCCCTTTGTAGACGAGGGCTGGCTGAATGTACTTGGATATGCTTGATTCTGGATGACACTGGTGTCCTGGGTGAATGTGAATATGAGCATGGAGGAATCCTGTTTTGTGCATAATGGCTAGGAAGCTGATACTGATACGACTGCTGCTGTGATCTCTGTAAAATAGATGCAGCATAAGGTTGGGATTTATCCATATGGACTGTTGTCAATAATTCTCTATGATCACATGAAGCTCGGCCGATTCTGTCACATCTCCAGAATCTGCGGCTTTCTTCAGCTTCATTCTCACTTGCGCAGGAGTCTATGCTGGATCTCAACATCTGTAATAAATGTCACATAGTACAGTAATCAGTGATAGCAAAGCTTTGAATAGTTATGCTTGTGGATGACAGTAAGGCTGGTGTGAACCTGGCGAGAGAAATTGAAGGCACGGGATATTTCACGCTTCAGCGCATCTTCTTTGGTCTTCTCAATCATGCTCTGCACTTCCAGGATTGTGCGTGGCTCATCCCAGTATTGTTCAATATTGCTCGAACTCCTGGCCTGTGCTTACAGCAGTATTAGTTAGCAAAACCCGTATAAGATACCTGTATGGACTATGGACTACGGGGTATCCACTTACATGTGTTTTGCCCGCCAAAGGAGAATCCCATCTTCTGTTTGAGTCTCTGCTTCCTTCATGTGACAGCCTCCTCCGCTGCTCTTGCACTCTAGTATGCGCCCGAACCAGAGCCTGCATACACTTAAGAGTCAACTTGGCTCGTTTTCTCACTATGTAGCCTCTTACCAAAGCTTGCAGCTTCACCAGCCCTTTCAAAGCTCGCAGCGCTCTACGTGCCTGCACATCAACAATGTTGAATTCTCACTTTTCAGCCCATCTTACTGGGTACACAACGATATGGATGAAGAAAATACCAGATATCCTCTGTAAGATGTTTGTATGATGATTGCTGCATAGTATCTTTTGACAATGGCCGAAGCTTGTGGGCTCGTTAAACGCACCACCTTAACTGGAGCTTGTGCAGTCGCCATGGCGACAGTTGGAGCTTGTTTCTGCTCTTTGGAGGGTGCCTCAGAGACAGAATGGTTAGCCTTTACCTCAACAACTGTTGGCGCATTGGTAGTTGCGGTGGCTGGTTCCGTCTTGGAGGCTGATGGAGCAACTACATTGCTGTTTTTCCCATCACACTGTATCATCGTCTCCTGGCAAGACGACTTCCACAAACCCCACCTCCTCTTACTTTTTTTCTGCTCAAAAATCACCATCTCCTCGTCAAAAGTGAATCAAACACACACACAATCAGAAGCAAGCGGTATTTTTTTCTTACCTTGTCATCTTCATCATCCTGCGCACACTCTCCTCTTATCCTTCCATTGTTGTCCTTGCTAGGTGACTTGAAGGCCCTAATTACCGCACTCAGCAATGAGCTAGAGCCTCCAACAATCTTCCCCATTGATGAAAAATCTACAACTCTAAAGCTATCTGTTCCCTACCTGAATATGTGATATTAGTAAGAAAAGGTCAGGCAAATATCAACTTGATGTTTGATTTATGCATGATTTTGTGAGCTAGTACTAGTAGGAAAAATGCAAACTGAAATGATTGTTTATTTGGCTTTGTTGTTTGTGTTTAGGAGGGGGACAGGGCCTGAAGTCATAGTGACTGGCCTTGAGCTTTGCTAAAGTTAGTGGTGGTGGTAGTCCCTGTATATTGGAACAGAGTCAGTGTGGTGTGGGCTAGCATTATTATGAGTAGCAGTAGATGCAAGCTGCAGGAGAGCTCAGACATGAATAAATATATGTACCTATGATGCTCTGATGATGATTATGATGAAAAAGTAAAAGAAAAGAAAAAGAGAAGGGTGTGGGTGACTCATAGCAGAAAATGACATTAATGGAGGTTACTAGTGTCAGATGAGAATGGAGGCATAACATGATAAAGATCTGGGTTCTGATGAAAGCAGCAGCATCAGTAGGAAGCTTGAAAGGGAAAGAAGGAATGGTTGGAAGGCTTTTGCTTTCATTGTTTGAGCTTTGAGTAATAACGACACTCATCCAGCAGCAGCAGCAGCAGCAGCAGCTTCACATGGGGCTGGTAGTACTGCAAATCTGCTGGTGAGTGTGATATCTTAGCACTTACACATATATGACTTACTTGACATGTCCTTATGGCTAACTGGCGATGTAGCTTCTTTTTAGCATTCACTTCTTCCATTCACAATCACAACCTTAACTTAATGCAGTGAAAACAGACACATCCTTACAAAATTTGGTAGCTTCTATTCATTTCCAACTCTTCCTCATTTATAGAAAACTCACCCACCCAACAATATTTTCATCTGTTAAGTGTGAATAGTTTATATTTAATTTACTATAGTGCTCTACTCAGTAAGTTCTTATTTGGATCTGTTTAATGCATCAGTTTTAAATTCTAATGTAATGAGTTGATGGTTGTGTGAAGTGGCATAGGATTGGGTGACTGATGAGTGAAGAGTGCAGGTAGGTCTATGGGAAATTGAATGCTGCAGGGCCTGGTGTACGTACAACATTGAGAGACTGACGACTGTGATGTTTTTGTTTATATCTTCCAACAACTTAACATTAAGACATTAGGGAGTGACAAGTGAATCTCTGTTTGTTTTCTTCATGTTTTTTAAAAGGACTAAATTTGAAATTATTTGTACTGTATGTGACCGTTATCGAAAAAATTGTAATCCATCGGTCAGCCATGAGAATATAGAATGGTTGTTTAATTTATTATTTAAATTGTGGTGTAAAATGAAGTATTTATTTACATCTTTGAATTGCTGATTTTGGAATTGGAAAACAAATGGGGTTTTGTTGAGCACTGCTGATACATAAAAAAACTTAAATGCCTTGTTTGCGTCAAGGATGTGAGATGTGAAAAGCATTTGTGTAATTTTCACTCTCACCCTGAAAATCCGGGTGAACTGCATTTTAATGAACAAACTGCAAATGTCACAAAGTTGTTTATGGTGACACGTAAGAGTAAATACTACATTCGTCCTGTTATTAATTTCCCTTTTTTAGTCCTAAAATTATTATATCTACTATTAAGAATCCGGAGCTGTGTTTAACGGTTACCGGGATTTTAGGCACCAGAACCATTCAAAAGGGTGGTTTTTTTAAAAATGGATCCCTTATCCCTAATTTTTTTCCATTTAGAAACGGTTTGTGATTCAAGTGGTTTTTTAAAAACTGATCCCTTATCCTTAAATTTTTTTCTATTTATAAACGGTTTGTGATTCAGCTCCCTTATAAACCGGCGTTACTTATTTAATTTGTGCTTCTATCCATCAAGATACAACCGGTGATCAATAACAACGGAAATTAAGAGATGGGGTGTCTGAAGGTTTTTTTGATGGAAATAGGGAAGAGAGTTGAGAATAGTAAGATGACCATGTCTTTGTGGAGACCATGTTTTGAAGAGGCTGGTTAGTGTTTCCTTTTAAAGGGAATAATGCTTTCTTAGAGAGATTAGGCTACATACAACTATTGTACTTGAAGCGAAGCACTTATATCACTGATATTACCATTATATTATCTTTTTTGTCTCATATTGGAATTTTATACATTGAATGAATAATTATTTTATTTAACTATATTATAAAATTAAAATTACATGCACATATTTATGTGCAGAAACCACTAGTTCATTTTAATCTTTCCATAAAATGATGTATCTCTTTTATTTCTCATCAACATTTTTATCCTCTCTTCATTTATTATCCTCATACTTACTTATTTCATCATTTATTATTTATCAACTTATCTTTTTTCACTCATCTCACAGACATTCAATTCATTCTTTTTCTTTACGATTTTGTGACAAGATCTAAACAAATCATTAATGATGAGACGGAGGGAGTACTTGATAGTAATTGTTATACAACGTAAAGATGGTGCCCGTGACGGAAAACTTAACTAGGCGTACGTGAGAATGAAAGACAAATGACAAATGCATCGACTTACCGAGACATAAATGGACGAAAATGCTACATTTCCGCTTCAATATCCAGATTGCATGGATATTTTGGTCATTTCACTAAATTACAAAAACTTCCTCTCATATTTAAATTGTTTTTTCTTCGTTTTAAGCCTCAATAGCAAAGCCCAAATAGAAATGCTGGTAGCTGTCTCTGTTGAGTAATCCGCACAATGGACAGTGACTTTAAGGTACTCTTCAGCATTTCCACAAGTAAGAAGACTCGGTAATTAAGTTTAGAAGATGAACTCACATTCGTGTTTACTCTCTTCATTTTTATTTATGCTTCAAGATAAAATTTGATAAGGACAGACAAAAATCTGTACGTGAAATTTAAAATAAAATCCGTTAAATCCAATTACTCAAAATCAATAATTTTTTCAGGAAAAACTTTCTTTCTTCTAGTGTCCCTGAATAAACTCATAATTAAGCATAATAGTCTGCAAACCATAACAACCAAACGCAACAACAACATCACAAAATGACAAACTCGACCATTTATACCCACCTACTTGGCCATCCTTTTCGATAAATTCAATGTTTTTTACTTATCCTACTTTTTTTAAAAAAATTACCCCAAATCGTATGCCTTATAACACAACCGTCCAGCCCACCCCGACAATGCACTCTAAAAATCATCTTACTACGACATCACGCACACCCCGATCCAGTGACTCGGCCCAATTCACAACAGCCCAGTTTATCCCGACTACGTCATAAACGGGTTAAAACGGCGCCGTAAGAAAGCGTATGATGAAACCTATCTTATCTTCAACTCGCATAACAATTTGAAATTCTGGGGAATCCAACGGCTCACTTTTCCGCACGATCTCTGCTGTGCCCTAGAACGATTTTCGAAATCAGTGGCGCCGGCGGTGGATTCTAAAGCTACGTCGCGGACGGATATGAAGAATCGGGTTGTTCATTTGACGGCGACAAAGAATAAGAAGCAGCAGAACGGCAAAGTGACGTGTGAATCGGACGACGATGATTGTGTGATTAGTCACATTGTTGTGTTGAAGAAGAAATGCGATGTGAAGCGGTATGAGAAGTCGGAGGAGTGTTTTATCCTTGATTTTGATCCTTCTGAAGTGACGGCTGTGGTTAATGGAGTGAAGCAGATTGACGAGGATGTTGCTGTGATTTCTGAGAAAGGGCAGGTTAGGGTTCTTCAAGTCAAACATTTTTTTAAAGATTGTCTTGCTTACTGATTTTGGGGATTTGAGGTTTTAAAACATTTTGTAAAGTTAGAGTTTCTAAAGTTTCTTTAGGATTTAGGGGTTTGACATTCAATCTGGGTTTTTACTCAGTTTGGTAATGTTAGGGTTTTTTAAATGAAGTTGGGTAATTGAAGATTCAATCTTTAGTTAGGATTATAATATGTTTGGTTGAGTTTGTTTTAGAATCAGTTTGGGGATGTTGAGGTCTTTATGATTGGGTGTTGGGGGATTTAGAGTTGCATTTGTTGAATGTGGCAGGTGGCTTGTAGAGACTATCCACATTCAAGGCACCTCTGCCTCAAATTTCCTTTCGGCAAGACGCCGCATGAGAGCTACTGTAAGCTGGTATGTTCTTTGATCCTCCTGCTTCTGGTTTTAGTTTTGATCTCACTACTGACGATTTCATTTACGTGCATCATTTTAGTGCCATCGCATCACTTTGTTGAATATTATGATTTGGCTGCAATTCTTTTTGTGCTGCAGTGCTACTGCTATGTTTGTGATACGGCAGCTCCCTGTGAGAACTGGAAGTTACCTGCACCTGGACATTGCCACGCGACTGATCTTATAGATGGGTGGAAGGCAAAAAGGGAGTTGGCAAAGAAAATAGCCAAGTTGTATCCCAGTTGAGGATTAAAACTCTTGAACTCTAACGGCCATATGCTTTTTGCCAGGAAAGCTCTGACTGGGTCATGCTCAATTATTAGCTCTCTTTCATATCATACCCGGCCGAAGTATGGACGTATTTTGACATGTATAGTTTCAATGGTTCCAATCTAATTTTGGTGAACTTGGTAGTTCACTTCAGTATATTATCAAACACCTCAGTATTAAATCTGATCATTTCTGCTAGCTTGTAATTGCAATGGGACTCCTAATTCTGGAAAGTCCTACTAGCTCCTTTCCCATTTACCCTTGTCTACGCCTTTTGTATCAGCTGCTGAGTTCAAACTATGGATAGTCGATACCTGTGGACTATTCAGGCCGAACGTCAAAATGTGAAACTTGACGGTTTAGGGTCCTTTTAGACAAGTTTTTTTCTTCAGAAAATTTCTTTCGTTTTCATGAGTTTGTATCAGCGTACATCCAAAATTAGTTAATTTTCTTCTATCAAGTTTGTAACAATATTTTATACAAATGCAATGACATTGATGAAATACAATCAACTGTGAAATTCTCGAATTCACCCAAAAAATGGATGCAAATGAACAAACCATTTGCAATACTTTTACAAAATAACCTGACAGTAAAATTATTGGGCTGGGCTTGCTCTTCGGCCTAAGAATCTACAGTCCATTTTGAGGCCCAAAACATGGAAACCCTATGCGAACATAGCGCACGCTTCATTGCAACGAAGCCTTCCACTCTCCAAGACTATCCATTCATACTTCTCAAATCGGATAACGATGTCGCCTGAGCCGGTAGTAGATACGACTCCTGAAGTCACCGCAGAGCAGCTTTCCGCCGCTGAGGATGAGTTGAAGAAACTTCTGGTATGTATTGAAGATTCCTTGTTTGATTGGTTAATTTCGGATTATAAGTTTTGTGAATTGGTTTCATTTGCGATGTGATTTACGTTGTAGAGTGATGCACCTATTGTTGAGGATGTGAAAGATGATGATAAGGATGAAGACGATGAGGATGATGATGAGGACGATGAAGATGATGATAAGGATGATGTAGCTCAAGGTCATTCTTTTATGATATTGAATTTCAGGGTTTTGTAGTTTGAAAGTTGAAGTGATTTCTATTAAACATTTGATAAAGTTTGAGATTGGATTATTAGGTGCTCCGTATTTTTGTTATTGTCTATTCTATGTAATATTATTATTATTATCATTTAGGAGGTTAAGGTGATTTCAAAACAGTCTCGACTCTAGATTGCTTATATGAGCTCTAAGGTTACTTATGCAAAGTTATTGGCTTGAAGCAATTGTCAGCAATTTGTTTTCAATATCCATTTAGTATGTCTTCTCCAACTTTTACATTGCAGTTTATTTGGATTGATATTTACTTCGTTTTTTATAAACACATAGTCATCTTAATTATTCCTTATTGGTATTGTACTTTTGTAGCCGTCTAGGTTACATTTGTTGTCTTGTCACCGAGCAGGCCTTCATTCTAGTTTTCATGATACTAGTGCTGTTTCTTTCTTAATGTCTTATACTGTTAATGAAATGAATGCAGGCGGGACTGAGGGTTCAAAGCAGAGCCGGAGTGAGAAAAAGAGTCGCAAGGCGATGATTAAGCTTGGCATGAAGCCGGTGACAGGTGTCAGCAGGGTGACCATTAAGAGAACCAAGAATGTAACTACTTTTTTCATAATTCTATTGACAATAATAAATTTATCGCGTAGATGTGAGAGTCTCATGCCTTCATTTTGTGGTTCAGGTATTGTTTTTCATTTCAAAGCCAGATGTGTTCAAGAGTCCAAATTCAGATACTTACATTATATTCGGTGAGGCAAAGATAGAGGACCTGAGCTCTCAGCTGCAAACCCAAGCAGCGCAGAAATTCAGAATGCCTGACCTAAACTCTGTGACGGCACCACCAGATGTCTCAACTGCACCTGGTGAGGCACCAGCAGAAGAGGAAGAAGAAGATGTTGATGAAACAGGTGTTGAGCCACGTGACATTGAGCTTGTGATGACACAAGCTGGAGTTTCCAAACCTAAGGCAGTTAGGGCTCTGAAAAATCATGACGGGGACATTGTTAGCGCCATCATGGAGCTCACTACTTGAGGATTCACTTTAGAGTCTGCATAATGAGTGAAGCTCTTCTAGTTTTCCTTCTTTCCAGAATGATCATAAATTATTTTGATTAGACATAAATGCTCTGAATTGCTTCTATGACTTTTTTGATTGAAAGACTTCTATTCACTTCCTGCCATTCTCTTTTGTTTGTAATTCCTTTACACAAATTCAATGGAGTGGTTGCTGAACTGTGAACAAAGGAACTCACCTTCAGTTGTGGCGCAGTTTACAAGCGCCTTATAAATTCATACTCCACTCTACAATTCTGTACTAGTATGCACAATGCAGTGGGTCAAAAATCAACTTCGAGCTTGGCATCCAAAGTCAGGGCAAGACATTGCTGCTATCAAGCTCTACCTCTGATCCTCCAAACAGATTTCTCAAGCACTTGTGGTGTACAAAAGCCTGCTCGGCAATGCCTCCGGTGAACAAGCTCGACGGTTATCTCATACCAACCGGACAGTCATGATTCTAAACCCACCAAGAGCTAGATAGCCTAGTGGCCGTACACTTTTTCAATCTTTAATTTGAGAGTATGTATATACTTTAATGTCATTAAGGTTACAGAAATCAAACCGAGACGCCTTTAGCGGCTACTGGTTGATATCTTCATTCAAATTCCAGTTGCACGATTATTTTTTCATACATGAAATGGAACCAATCACCAAGCCACTTAACTGTCAGTTGCTTATTTTGGTTCCATAAACTTGATAGCTAAAAGTTGACTACTGATCTATAAGTAACACCAGGCTTCCACCCACCAGGAATCACATTCTTGGCAACTATTGTCTTGCTTGAGTACCCTGAAGTCAACTGGATCGATAGTGGTGGCTTCAACTTAGACCCTGCGTCGAGCTTCCACACAGCTCCCCATGATTGCTGCATCTCCCTCCACTCATCATTCCCATTGCTCTCTTTCAAATGAACAGCAGCTAAATCACCATCTCCTTCTTCATATTCCACCACTACAGCTATGTAGTTCGAGTTTGAGCCTGAATCAACATGGAAAGCTACCGTCTTGCCGGAGTAGTCACAAGGCACCCTTTATACATATAATATCAAATTGAAACTTAATATATATATATATATATATATTTGAAACAATTTGATCAAGAAACAAAAAGTGTACCTGGCATATTTAATGTTTAGGACTCCAGCATTGCGAAGGTCGTCGTCTTGTCCTGGACGGCCATTGCCCCGAAGGCTGATCCGCTAAGATCAAAATGAGCTGGGCCTTCGGCACAGGGACCTCCCGGACAGAAGTCGGTGACAACCACCCTGACTGGCTTCCGGGAGCAAGACTTGTGTGTAGTGCACTTCACCTATGGACACAAGATATCTAAATAATTAAAACCATAATTTCTAAATCGCATTTGAATATTTATTTAAAAAAATAGTCACAGAAAATGACAAGCAGGTATATAAGTATACCTGGTAACAGGCTCCACACTCCTTGCCGGAGTCATACAAAGAAGGGCCGATTCCGACGATAAGTGACGAGAAAGGAGGCTTGGAAACTGCATCTCCATACCCACAAGCTCCTCCTGCTCATCATTATAATTAAACCAGACTAGTTTTGTAAAAATAAAACGGATGATATATTCTTTTAGATCAATTATTAAGCAGTATTAGTACTAGAAAGTGTTGTATACCATCGCTTCCGGCTCCATTCGGGCTGCCGTACCAGGTTGCTCCAGCAGGGTGCCAGTGCTTAGAATTCATGGACAAAGTTAAGTTCCTCGACTTAAAGCAGAGGACTAAAGTCCAAGTAACAAGTGCTGATCATGAGAATGGTCACTATATGAGTTTTGAAGAAGCTCCTTGCCATGTTGAGTAAAATTTGAGATGGTGTCCAAATTGTGATTTTTGATTTGGTATTTAAAGATGGAAATGGTGATGGGTGTGTAATTTAGATGGAGACAATAAAAGGTGACATAACTTGCGTACATGATGATGATCATATAAAGATTACAATTTTTGTCCAATCTTTTCCATGCGGCAAGATGACTTGTTTAAAAGCATTTCCCTATTTATCGCAATGTTATATGTTGCAGGACTGCTGCAAGTACAGGCAACAACTACTAAGATACTGCCTCTCTGAAAAGCCTAATTTGTGATAGTAGCCGCCATATTGAGTTTGGTGATGTTTCATCTTGTCTATTTTCATCATAAGTTTTACACGTAAATAACACTCTGCCCGGCATTAATAATGTATGAAGAACTGCAATGCTGAGTTTCAGAGAGACAGTGGCAAAAAGGAATCAGTAAGTAGTTATTTTTAGAAATGTGGATCACATTTGTTGATCATGAAGTGACCAACAAAAATAAAATAAGTGGCACTGGCAAACTTTAGAGTCTAACCCTCAGTTTGGGTGCGGAAAAAGTTGTGGAAAAAAATTTAAGAGAAAATGTAAAAAAAGTAATTTTAAGCAAAAATTGAGTGGAAAAATTTACATTGCTTCTTTAAATTTTTCATCACAATTATGTTATTTTTTTCATTTTCGTTGAAATAACTAAAAACGCCTAAACATTTTTCTTTAAATTTTCAATGGAAAGTTTATTTTCTATCTATTTTTCCATGCAATCAAACAGAGGATAAGTAAACTCACAACTAAATTGGGTTGATTTTGATGGTAGCACTTAAAAACTATCGGATCTTACAACTGAGCTAATCATATGAAAATTATTTATTTCTTAACATTTTATTTTCTTGAGAACGTCATTTATGTTGTCTTTTCCATGTATTTTGTTAATGTTATAGATTTGTTTGTCGGTACCTAATGCACGAATATTTTTACAGTTAATAACATAACCTGTGAATAAAATGATGATTATGAAAGTCAATGCTTATATTAAATACATTGATGTTAACACAAGATCATTGCCAAGGATCTTGCCGTTGATGATGTTGGTTATTGGTCGTTATTTATTTGAGATTTTGATGTTGGATTATTGCCCAACTTTGCCTTCTAATTTCAAATCTGATATGCAAAATTTCAAACAAATTGTCGATTTTATCGGACTTGTTTAATGTAAAACACAATCGTCCATGCGCATGTTCTTAGTCATAGATCCTTTCTTCACCTAACTAGTTGACATAACCTCCAGATATAGCACATTCATCATAATGAGTACCCTAATTTAATCCTCCAAACAAAAACTGATCTGATGCATACATGTTACAGTAAATTTGGATTTTGAACGTACAATGCGCAAGATTCAGCGCCATATCCTAAAAATAGTTTGGCTTGATTGAATGTGCACGATATAACTTGAATAATTCAGACCTTGCACGGTGGAACCATCCCCATCATTGCTAAAATATTGCAGTTTGCCAAAACCTGAATTCAAAGGTAGAAAAATTATGCTGCATTGCTATACCGTCAACTGTTTTTTTTCTCCATAAAGTTTATGTGAATCTTAATTATCCATAAAAAGACATGAATGACAAGGGATCATAATCCGTATCTTCCGGATTAGAAAGGTTTTGTTGTTATCTTTCACTAATAAAGTATTGTTGCAATTTCAACATATAACCATGTTTGACATAGAACTCTCACCAACTAAATCTTATAGCATTTATATCATTTCCTTTTCTCTATTGTCCTTATTTACACATTACATCAAATATTATTTCTTTACATGTTAATTAATTGATTTGAACAATTGATTAAGCTTTATTCTACATGATGACTAGTGTTTAGTTTTAGCTTTGACAACCAAATATTCTAATCAACCATTGTCCGCTATCAACTGCCAAGGGTTCTAGAATAGTAGAATTATTTTATTTCACTCTAATGATAAAAGACAAATTTATCACAATACATACTGCATGGTTTAAGATTGATCGCACATTAACCTTCACAATCACTACTGTTTTATTTCTATCACCAGTATATGACAGATGAATAGCTAACTATTTCTGGGGTATAACTAGAACGACAACAATTAATACCGTGTGTTTTATTATTGGCCGGTGAGAAAAACTTAAGACATCAATGAAGCCATGACATGCACTATTTATCTATAAAATCCTTTACAGATATTGAGAGCAGTTATACAAAAAAATGTAACAAAGCACTACACACATCTAAACTATTTTATAATGTAACCAAATACTGACCTTGGTTTGAATGGCCTACTGAATGTGACATGCCCCAGGAATCCATTGATTGTCACTTTTCATTTGCACTGATGCAGAGCAAGTGATAACACTTAAAGATATGAATTCTCTACCTATCCTGCATGATATTGATAGAATTTAATCAAGTCGAACCACTTTTCTTGTAGTCAATCACCTCAAAGGTCCCATTAACCACAGCTTCCTGGAGCAGGTCATCACCGTTCATGAAACTCGGTTGGTTAGTGGATGCAAGGAGTCTTGCCCACATCCTGTCTGTTAATTTGACAGTATTTGTTGTCTCTGTGACATGCTGCAATGACATAAGTTATATGCGTACGTCATTAAAACATCTGGAAACATATAAAGCACTATGGAAAGACTCTTAAAGAGTTAAAAGTTCAAACAAGGAAACTAAAGGCCTATGCAATGAGGCTTACAGATATTGGGATGTAAGCATGTCTATTATTTACAGGTCCAACAGTAAAGCCGGTGAAGCCTGCCATAGCTCCATGGACAGCACTGTGAGCCAACAGCGTGCAGTAGATGTTATCCGAAGCATTACTGGGAATCGCCCGTACCATATAAGTTGGGTCTGTCAAATGGAAAGACCCCAGCATATGAACACGTCAATGGTTCGTATAGATGAATGAAAATGGACAACACATTTGAAGTTTACCGATATATTTCATATTGACCGTCATCTTTCGAATCTTTGTAAAATGATCCTGGAGGAATGAAAGTATGATAAGTTCTTGCATTTTAGGACAACATAAGCACCAGAAGAGGATACAGTAAATTTATCAGTTGGCATCAGAAGAAAAAAACCTAAAGGTACCTTTATACTCTGAGACAACCATGGACCAACATCATGAAGTAGCCTATTCCCTGATGCATCTTTCTCAACATCTGAGTTCATGCTCTGAGCAACATAATCTTGTCCTGCGCCTTCTGCCACAACTATAACAATATGCCCATTTTCCTTCAGTCGTTTTTCAATAAACTGAAATAAGCCTCCGTGGCCTTCTAAATAGAAAGGAGATTCTGGGATCAAGCAGCAATCCTGTCGTACCAATTTTTTAAGTGTTATTAATATTACTCTTATACATAATGTCATTCCAAGCCTATGAGGGAAAAATATCCTTATGACTTATAAAATATATATGAGTAACAGGCAAGTAGTACGTTTTTGAATAGTATCTTCATAACGAGGTCTATCAGTGTAATAGAATTTGTATAATGTATATTATCTTGATAATTGCGAGATCTATCATTTATACTTTAAAGCAACACATGAACAAAAATGACCTTAAAATTTATTATAATCAATGAGAAAAACTAAGGAATCAATGTATTAATGAGGTTAGCAGAACAGTACCACATCTCTGCTTGCCAGTGTTGCAAAAACAGCGATGAACCCTGCATGTATAAAAGAGCAGTCATAAAAAGCCATCAGCTTAATAAATCATCCAGCAAGTAGTGCGTCTTCGACATACCACTGTAGCGGCCCATAAGTTTTACAATTCCAACTCCATTTTCCACACTTTCAACCTCTACATGAGCAGCATGAATGGCTCTCTGAGCTTCTTCAACAGCAGTATCAAAGCCAAAAGATTTGTCTATAACCTGAAACAATGTCTCATGTTAACTTTATCTTACAGGCACATATAGAGTATAGACATACGCTAGTACAAAAACTATGAGTTAACCAGCATACATTCCCACAAAAGCATAAGTGGAATAAGTACAAACAATCCCAAATAGGTACAAACTCAACTTTATTTAAAGCAGTTAGTGAATAACTTACAACTATATCATTATCAATAGTCTTGGGGATTCCAGCAACAGACACTTGAAGCCCGCGTCTCTCAACTTCCTTTAACACATTTTCTGAAGTTAGCGCATTGTTGGCAAAATAAATCCATTTACTAAATAACTATAAAACAAAAACATGTTAAGCTGCAATCACCTTGGCAATTAGAGCAGCTCCTCTCTGTGTTCCGTCTCCTCCAATTATGTAAACCTTTAATCAGTTCATATTTGGTTAAAAATCCATGAATACTACTATATACAAAGTGAAAAGGCGGAATCTAATATAAACCTGATTTATTCCACGATCTTCGATGTTATCAACTATTTTGTTTGTGTTGTGACCACCTCGCGAAGTTTGAAGAAATGTACCCCCACGTTTGTGAATGTCATTAACAACTTTTGGTGTCAACTTTATGGTATTTTTAGAGTAGAATCCTTTGTATCCTCCCTGCGTATCAATTATGAATAGATCTTCAAGTGAAAAGGGGCTTACGAGATTGACAAATTATCCACTGTAAAAAGATTTACCAACATGAGTATGGAAAAGAATCAGGAGAGACACAATAACAATACATGAATCATTTATAAATACTTTAAATCTAGGAGGCCGTAATTGGTTGGAAAATATAAAGAATCACCATTTTAAAACCAGTATCAAAGATGCCCAGTTTCAATCTTTTTAATGAACTAAAAGGGCAACTCGTATAAGAACACAACATCTGAAGTGCAGAAAAAATGATGATAGTGGTTAAACATCGGGAAATGACCAAACTGATAATTGAAGGATGACAATATTATGCAGTTATAACTAACCTGGATACCAAGGATATCATCAACACCATACATGTAATTCAGTCCATATACTATCTCTCGGATCACTGTATTTATACCAGGGCATAAGCCTCCACATGTCACTATACAAGCTCGCACTTCATCTGATTTGAAATAAACCTATCATCAAATAAACCAATGATTGAAAGAAGTTTCTAAAACAGTTGAGTTTTTTTAATCTCGGTTTTTAGCTGCCACTTACCCTTTCTCTAGGGCCAGCTCGCCGATAAAATAATCCTCTATCGCTACTTCCTTGAACAACAATCTGTAAAAAAACAAAAACGTGAAGAAATAGTAACACAGATCAACACAAAAAATTAGAAAAACTGAAGAGTGAAGACAGAAGACAGAAGAAACTACTAAATACATTAGAATCCAAATACCTTTTTTGCAACCATATCATCCGGGCCAATAAATGTTTTCCTACAAATCCAAAATAAATACTATGAGTCATAGAAAAAGACACTAACTGTATAAAAAAGCATTTCAAAACAAAACAAAACAATACAAACGTACTTAAGAATGGCATAAGCTGGAACATTCTGTAATTGGCTCGGGTACGACTGAAGACAAATCAAACCAAACAAGTGTCAATAAAAATCCGCAAATATGATATCAACTTTAGCTGGTCCCAAAACAAAAATATCAATACATTAACAATTAACAACTCCGCATAAATCATTCACTTGTAACAAAATCAAAATTCACAAAGATAAATTAGTAGTTTACCGGCAGATTAGGGAGATAATCGGTCAGGTGAGGGACGTCGTATAAGTCGAAATTCTCTTCTTCTCCTCGGATCAGAATACAGGAAGCACGAACTATCTGGCGGCTGCTACTCTGGCGCTGAATCAACGGATCTCCTCTTCGTCCTCGGAAATCGATTGAGGAGGTTCGGCGGAAGGCGATCCGGTTTCGGAAATTGATCGTCGGTTGAAATGGATGGGAAAGGAGAGGAGGAGAAGAAGAGGAAGGAGAGACGGAGATGTGTAAGATGATCGGAGAATCCATCGGAGAATGCAAAAATGGAGCTCAGAGTAGGTGAGGAGGAGTTTAGGTTTAGAACGACACCGCCTTGTGAATGAATGAAGCAATTTCAGATTTACACGTCAGCGTGGAGTCTGGAAAATTGAGAAACCGACTTGGCGTTGTTCATTTGTATATATTTTGTGTGACGTCATCGACAGCTATTGATAGATTTTACACGTCAAGTTTATATTTTGCCATGACACAAATTCATACGTTTATAAAGGAAAGAATTTACTGGGACGAATCATTATTTTTAAGATAGTGAAAGACAATTTCGATCGTTGATTATTAATAATTAGTATTCAACGCAAGTAGCTGCGATGAATTTGTCACACAAAAAATAATTGAATAAGAATGTGGAAATGATAAGATTGTACGGTATTTTTAATAGGATAACTCAATATGTATGATAAGATACAAACGATGATAGAATAAAAATGTAAAAATGATAAGATTGAACCGTTGTTTTTAATAAATATACTTTTGTGTCAATTTTTACTTTGGTTATAATTTTTAAAATTTATTAAGTAGAAGGATATTTTTGGGATATATATGTGCCTTCAACAACCGCTAATAGAGATTCTTGCATTTTAAATATAGTAGAGATTTAACCAATCACTCAATTAAAAATCAATTTTAATCAACATTTAGATAAATCAAATCAATTATTAAGATTGTGTCATATCGTCTTATAAATATTTGTCGTCATTCATGATCCTATCCCCATTTATAAATATCTTTCAAACATCGAATAATGGTATTTTGTTTAGCATAAGTAGCAACTTATCATTCAACCATTTAATCAAGCTTTTTAATAAATTATTTTGTAAACAGATAATTGATTTCTCTTGACAAAATATGATACACTATACATGTTTTTGTAATTTTGCACACTCTAATAAAAAAATTATTGATTCTTCAAAGATGAATGAAAACCAATGACTCCATTCACACTTTCACAGCTTTGCTTTATATGAATAATTTTATTTAATTATATCTATTATTCGGATGATTATCTTAAATTTACCCTAAAAAAATGTTTAAATCTTTTTTAGAATCCTTGAGTCCAAAATGAGAGACTTGACAAAATGCTCATCCTGTATGGATTTTTGATTTTGTGGTTCGTGTCGTATGTTTCTTGATTTTATTTCTTCTTAATTTATCAAGTTTTATTCTTAAGAATCAATCATAATTGTTGATGGTAGTTCAATGTTAATGCAAAAATTCATGTTAAATAATATGAAAGTCAGCTGACGAGTTGTCACACACCAACTAATTTAGCGGTAATTATTAATTAATTATATATTAAATCTAACCAAAACTTACAATTACACTTTTGAATATAATTGAAGATTAATTCAATTCAGTGTATATTTATGGAGAAGGGTTTAAGAGGACACTAAGTTTTTCGTAGGACAGTGAGACGTAATCTCAATCGTTTATTATTAATAATTTAACGGGTGAAATTTATAGAAAAAAATCGTCAAATGTAACCGTCCGTGTTTTTTGCAAACTCAACCGTCTAATTTAATTAATAAATAAACTTAATCTTAACTGTTGATTAATCAAAATCAACAGATCACATGAAATTGATTTCCTTTTGTGCAATTGTGCTTTATATATAATATAGATATTTACAAGTACAAAACTTATTAATGATAATCCGATATTGTATTATCATTTGATAAACATGTTTTCACATCCGTATTTTATTAGCGGTTAATTTCTAAGCAATACTATTTTTGCAACCACACATTTTTATTATTTTTCTACTTTAAATAAATATAGGGCATGAAAATAACTTCCTCCAAATTATTTCTGCTTAATTTTATATTATATTTTGATATATTATTTACACACTTTCTATCTACTTAATTATATGCACAAATAGTATTGCTGTGAAAGGTTTAGGAGGACATGCATCTTTTAGTAAGACTGAAAGATATGATCTCAGCCGTTGATTTTTATAATTCAACGGTTGATATTGGTAACCGTCAATCACCGACCGCCCGTATTTTTTGCAAATCCAACCGCCCAATTGTTTAAAAATCAACTTTAATCTCAACCGTCAAACTAATTAAATCAACGGTGCTTAAAAAAAATTAATATTAACTTAATTGAATAAAGCACAACATCTGAATTACATTTATTTCAGTATTTAATATCTTCTTCAATTTCAAGGATTCCCCAGGCAGACTCCGATTTTGAAATTTGGATTTCACTCACGCCTCGTAAATCGAGCCGTTAAGCATTTTCTACACACATTCACTCCCACAAAATCCACAGCTGCAAAGTCCTTCAAATTCCTGCAATTCGCAATCTGGATGTGTTTTTTTCTAGGGCACGGAAATGCTCAGATTTGAATTGATTTGATTTGATCTCGCTCGGATTTCGAAGATGGAGTTTACTGATTCGTATAAGCAATCTGGGCCTTGTTGTTTTTCACCCAATTCGCGTTTAGTAGCTGTTGCTGTTGATTACAGACTTGTGATTCGTGACTTGCTGTCGTTTAAGGTTAGTTCTTGTGTTTGTGTTTGTGTTTTTGTTTTTGTCTTGATTTGTAGGGTTTGAGATTTGAGATGTAAAGATTTGAACTTGCAGGTTGTGCAGCTGTTTTCATGTGTTGATAAGATAAGTTACATAGAGTGGGCGCCGGATTCGGAGTATATACTATGTGGGTTGTACAAGAAGCCAACGATTCAGGTGTGGTCATTGACGCAACCTGAATGGACTTGTAAGATTGACGAGAGTATAGCCGGTATATCTCATGCTAGATGGAGTCCAGACAGTCGTCATATACTTACCACGTCCGATTTTCAGTTACGTTTGACAGTTTGGTCATTGTTGAATACGGCGTGCGTGCATGTGCAGTGGCCGAAACATGGTGCTAAGGGTGTCTCGTTTACAAAAGATGGGCAGTTTGCTGCGGTGTCTACTAGGCGTGCTTGTAAGGATTATGTTAATTTGTTGTCTTGTCAGACGTGGGAAGTTATTGGTGCCTTTGCTGTTGATACGTTGGATTTGGCTGAAATTGGATGGTCTCCTGACGATAGCTATATTGTTGCCTGGGATTGCATGCTCGAGTATAAGGTTAATACAAACTTTTCCTCCCTTTTTCTTTTCCAACCGCACTAGATTCAGAAAACTAGTACTTTTTGGAACAAGAGTAAAAATATATAAATTTTCCGTGGAGAGAATGAATAACATTTACTGAAGCGTCATTACGGCTTTTCAGGTACTAATTTACTCACCAGACGGTAGGTGTCTCTTCAAGTATCAAGCGTATGAAAGTGGATTAGGGGTAAAAAGTGTGTCTTGGTCACCTTGCGGCCAGTATCTTGCTATTGGTAGTTATGACCAGATGCTGCGCATTTTGAACCACCTGACATGGAAAACATTTGCTGAATTTACACACTTATCAACTATTCGGGCTCCATGTTGTGCTGCCATCTTTAAGGTAACTGACTGCAATTGCGTGCTACAAAGTTTTGGTGTACTGCTTTGGGTGAAACTTAAATGTATTTGATCCTGCAGGAAGTAGATGAACCACTACAACTAGATATGTCGGAGTTGAGCTTGAGCAATGTTTTCTCACCTGGCAATTCTGGTAAGCTGAATTGAATGTGTACTGTGCATCAAGTACTTTTTAGCAATATTTGATTTTGAGATCATTTGGTTGTCTGTATTTATGATCTTAAGTTTCCCATGCATGTTGAAGATGATGCACTGGATATATACCACACAGTTCGGTATGAGGTCATGGAAGTCCCAATCAGCTTGCCATTTCAAAAGCCTCCCATAGACAAACCCAACCCAAACAAGGAGTTGGTAAGTCCCGTTTGGGCTTGTTTTATTGTTATCGTACCAATATCAGTAGTATCCAGATAGTGTTTTGCTCTTCGAGTTCTAAGTCATTATGTATTTTGTGCCAAGTCGCAAACCGTTTTAACAATAAATACATGATCAAATTTCCCAATGCATACATGTGATGCATTCTTTTTTTGATGCTAGCAAACGTGAAAGATGTATGCTGACCAAGTTGTTATATTTCAGGTCTTGTTTCATGGAGTGCCGACGGACAGTACATTTGCACACGCAATGACAGTATGCCTACTACTCTTTGGATATGGGACATCAGACCCCTTGAACTTGCAGCAATTCTAGTGCAGAAAGATCCTATTCGTGCGGTAGCTTGGGATCCTACTTGCACACGATTAGTCATATGCACCGGAAGTTCCCATTTATACATGTGGTCTCCATCTGGTGCATGTTGTGTAAATGTCCCCTTGCCTAAGTTTTCTGTATCGGATCTGAAGTGGAATGCAGATGGAAGTGCCTTCTCCTCAAAGACAAAGATATGTTCTGCTGTGCTGCTGTCCCTTTGATGCCGCCAGATGAAGATTCCACTGACTACACTTCAGACGATTGAACCAAGAATTCTACAACCCTCAAAAACTAAAGTCACTCATTCATTGAGTACTTGATATTGCAACTAACAATCTTGACTTGTACTCCTGATTGTATGCCTGGCTAGATTTTCACTGTTCAATGTAATCTGTTCCTTCAACTAAATATAGCTGCAATTTACTATCTGCTAAGTTTGTGAAGCCTATAATTAGCTGCAGTCAAAATCAGAGATGGAGAGCAAACTCATCCATTTTGAAAGCAGATACAGAGACTAGTAATTCTATATATACCTTTGAACAACCTTAATCCTGTTTGTTTGGTTTTGGTTGATTGTGTTGTCTGATAAGACAAGGAGGATTAAAACTCTGTCTACCTCCTCCCTCTTGTTCAATCTTCTTCCTTATATTCTCTGTGCCTGGTTTTGATAACTTGATCAACAAGGAAAGAGAGGATACAAGGGTGAGGATGATGACAGGAGCAAGGAGATGTTCCCATTGTGGCAACAATGGACACAATTCAAGAACTTGTGAAGAAAGAAGAGGGTCTTTGAAATTGTTTGGTGTCAGAATCTTGGCAGATGATATAGACAATGACAATCATCATCGTATTCAGGATCAGAATGTTCCTGTGAAGATTGAAAGGAATGAGACAATGCAGAGAAGTCTCAGCATGGGACATTTGGCTTTTCAGCAACATCTTAACCAGTATATGTTGATGCAGATCAATAAGTACAGCATTGGCCGTACAGGTGACAATGCTGATCATGATCATGGCCATGATGTTGATGTTCCTCATCATGGAGATGATGGGTATTTATCTGATGGCCTGACACAGTACAGTTCCTGCAAACCTAAGATCCTTCGCCGTAGAAAGAAAGGTGTGCCATGGACTGAGGAAGAGCATAAGACGTTTCTTATCGGGTTGAAGAAGCTGGGGAGAGGTGACTGGCGAGGCATATCGAAAAACTTCGTCCATACCCGAACCCCGACGCAGGTTGCTAGCCATGCTCAGAAGTATTTCATGAGACAGTTGTCTGCAAAAGACTTAAAGAAGAAGAAGAGACGCATGAGCTTATTTGACTTGCCTCTCATGGAAGACTTGTCTCTTTACAGTCCAACCAGCCCATTTGCCTCACCCATTGGAGAATCTCCTGTAAGCTTATTCCATCTTTCACATTGTATAAATCACCAACATTGAGAGAACTTTAAAAGTGTCTGACCTGTTCCACAGCCTCGACAAGTGGAGAACTTACATAGCTCGGGTTCATCAGATAATGCTGAGAATCAAGCTTCGGCATTTCCTGCTCGCCGTTCTCATGCACTGCCACCGCTGTCGCCTCAAGGTCTGGTGTTCAGGGGGCTTCCTTGCACGGTAAGAACATTTCAGAAGTGCTTTTTGTGTCTGTATGAATTCCACTCTGACTTTATTCTCAGAACACTTGTTTCTTCTATCATCAGGGGTGCCATGGATCAGATGTTCCAAAGATCGAAAACTATACACTCAATGAGGATCTTGTAAGTTGAATATACAAAGCCCTGTTACTCCAAAACAAGCTGAGGACACAAGTTTACAACTTGGCTTGCCATCATTTGCATCACCAAAAACAGGTTTGATGTCTTCAATGGTGGATGACATGCTAGAGCTCAGGATAGCCCTGCCTGTGGGACTACAGTCAAACTAAACCAGTCCACAACCTATTAGTTGCTGGAAGTCAGATATTCCCCTAGAAATCTTCTGCACTATCTGCTCGTCAAGTTTACCTTTCTCAACTGACTTAGTTGCTGCGAAAGATTAGCTTATGATATATAATTCTATTAAATTAAAGTTATCTCCTGTAAATCAGAAAGTAAGCAACTGACGCCGCAAACAGATTTCATAAAGATAATGGTCTGTACGGTACAGTTAAATGAATTGTATGAAATAGCAAGAAAAATAAATGAGAAAGACTAGGAGTTTACAGGACAAGCACCTCCATATGTCGCTTAATTGTATAGCTCCTTAAATCTTCTACATGCTTCATGATATTTTCTCTGTGACCAAAAGCACTGACCCTGACGAAACCCTCACCGCCAGGACCGAAGCCACTGCCTGGTGTAGTGACTACATGAGTCTTCTCTAGGATTTCGGCAAACACATCCCATGAACTTTTCCCAGGGAAGTGAACCCACACATATGGTGCATTCTTCCCTCCGTATACTTTGAAACCAAGTGAATCGAAAGTATCGACAATGATTTTAGTGTTTTCTTTATAAAAACCGATCACATCACCCATAGCCTGCATAGAAACAATTCATTAATAACCTTGATATTACACATTAGTTGGACGTTACTTTAATTTCAGGAAAAGTTAATTGATGTTGGCCAACCTTGAGGCCGTCAGGAGAGAGACAAGCAAGGCCACCGGCTTGAGAAATGTTAGATGCGCCATTAAAACATGTGCAAACAATGCGGTTGAAGTCCTTGGCAACAGGAAAGCCATCTGAAAATAGCAGTTGCTTGGGAACCACTGTCCAACCGAGACGAACTCCAGTGAAACCAGCATATTTTGAAAATGATGTAGTCTCTATTGCAACCTATCCATTCGAAAAGACATGATGGTGAGTTCAGATAAGCAATAAACATGTGATAATCAAATGCTAAGACTTGCCTCATGGGCCCCTGGGATCTCATATATAGATCGAGGACTGTCATCTGAAATGTATTGGGCATAAGCTGAGTCATACACAAGGATGGAACCATTGTCCTTAGCAAACTGTACCAACTGCTTGAGCTGATCCCTTGATGCAGAGGCTCCAGTTGGATTGTTTGGAGAACAAAAGAATATGACATCTGTCCGGGCAACAGTAGATAAATCGGGAAAGAACCCATTTTCTGGTGAGCACCTCATGTATTCAATGTTTTGGTATTTGCCAACTTCACTGGAATATTGCCCAGTTTGACCCATAATGACACTCGAATCAACATAAGCCTACAAATTTAAGACAGATAAATCACTATAAAGTTCATCAGGTCCAAAGAGAAAGGCAGTCCGAAAATCATACTAGCGAGCAATCAGGAGATATATCATCTTAAGCAATAAGAAGAAAACGAATATCTGACACGAGAAAGAAGAGGCATCTGGTACTGACTAAACGTGGCAAATGGCAAATATATTCCTAACCGGACAGGGTAATAAGTGCTCTATAGTCTATACGCTAAGGCCTCTGACATTTATTAAAAATGAATGGGTGGTGTTTTATGAAAAGTTTGTCATTAATGGAAAACTCCCAATTTTAACAAGTGTCATGAAGCTTGATGAATAAAGTCTTCATATCATAAAATTGCCTCATCTAAATTGTTTCGTGACAAAATGCAGATGAATTCGGAAATTTTTACATGACTGCACGTTTCTTTCCAGATTTGAGGAGGAAATTACCGGGTAAGAAGGGTCTTGGCATGCCATTGTGACATCAGAACCAAAAAGAATCTGCAATAAACGGGAAAAGATTTTTCAGGAACATCTACGAGCAACAACTAGAATAGACTATCTGGTGTCACTCTCGGGTGTGTAACTGACAGATACATCGAGTTTGACCAGATTAATTAGGAGAAACTAGATTTTCATCTGATGGGGAACAAACCTGAAGTCGAGATATGTCGCACTTGGCACCGTCAGAAACAAACACATCATCATCCGCAATGCCAAGATCGCCATAGAACGTTGAAGCGATTGCAGCTCTCAAAGCCTGAAGACACAGAAGTATGTAAGTGAATGCCATCATCTATAAGAAGATAGAATGTCTTAAAGAGTTGATAGAGCACTCACCTTTTCACCTTGTTCAGCCCCATAACCACTGTATCCCTCTAGAGTTGAAAGTGCATATGATCTCTGCATATATTAACCCCACTACATTACACATCAACACTACCTCACAAAAAATGTGGAAACTTATAAAGGAATTTTTGCAGAAGGTTAGAATCATGCTTACATTTGCCATCGCAGAGGTAATCACTTCAGGAATTGGTTCAGTTGTGTCACCAATTCCCAAACTAATGACCTTAGCATCTGGGTACTTCAGCATGTGTGCATTCCTTTTTCTAGCAATCTGAACCATAAAATAAAGAATAATCATACACAACATTTCAACACAAAGCCAACACAACAAACCAAAAAAATTAGGTCAACTGAAAATGATTCGTAACTACTAACCTCAGGAAACAAGTAGCCTGCTTGAAGTTTCCCCATGTTCGCATTGCGAGAAACCTTAGTAGTAAAAGCTTCAAACACACAAAAATGAAAACCTAAGCTGCACAAGTATGATCTCAAACATTACAAATACTCATATTTACTAATTCTAACCAGTCTTCTCAGCCGGATCAGCTGCAACACATTTGCATATTGCACTGGCCTTCAATGGAACAGCAACTTTCTGAGCTCTGAATTGACAAGTAATCACAACAAGCTCAAATCAGTAATCAATTTTAAAAAAAAGATGTCATCGAATGAATTCAGTAGCTGAAAGTGTTGGTTATTGATGTACCTGGAAGTGAAACTGCTCTGGTTCAGGAAAGCGGATGAGGAAGATGAAATAGAAACGGACATCTGCAACGATATCGACATTTTCTGAACTGAACGACGCAGCGAAGTTCTGACAACCTAATCGAGTTCGAAGGATGACGATCGCTACAAAATGAAGCCTGCAGTTGTTGGAGAAGTCAAAGGAAGCCCTAGAGGCTAGTGGTGGATGACGAAACGGCGACGCAATGAATTGGGCCAGCGATTGGTCGGGCCGAAGACAAATACTCCACTATCAGCTGTTTGGTAATCTCGTGCTGGGTTGATCAAAGTCAACGGCTATCCTGCTAAAAAAAGCCAGAATGTAACAACAGTCCACATATTTTGTTTCATTCTTCCGACTAATGAGGTCAGATATAGATGTAGCAGTAAAAAGGTATTCCCATGTCCAGTCATGGAATGTTTTCAAGCAAATATTGTCTGCTTTTTAAAAAGGAACTAACTGAATAATTTTAGATGGTGAGTCTAGCCATGTACTGGACCGGATGATTAGAAAGAATACTCAGAGTCCCGGGATGGACTCGAGATTGTATTGCTGCGAGGAGGATGCAGCTGCTGTGGAACTGTTAGTTTCATGGTTCTCTTCTGTCTTTGGTTTCTTTATGGCATCCAGGGTCTGAAGATACGTGTAGGATGCACTACGGGAGGAAGGCGGAGCAGGATTACTGATTCTGCTGGCAAGGAAACGGCGTATAAGACTTTCTGAGGAATGGGGCCATTGTGTCTGGCTCATGCTCTAGGTAGTACATGATTCCTCCCATGCACAGGCAGAATAAAGCCACCTGCAACAGCCTGGATTAGAATAGAATCATGTAGCTTTTATCCAGCAGTACATTGTATGCCAAGTATTATGGATGTACCTCGGCATTCTTGACATCTGGAAGAATGTGACGATTAACCAAGATGTACCACAATGAATCTGCAGCTCTTGGCATCACATACAGAGCTAATTCCCCACGTCTAGCTTTCTTCTCCAGGAGAACAGAAAGAGCAGCAAGTCCACCAGCGATCCAGAAGACAAGTTTATGGTCTTTTGAAGCCACCTTTCTGTGCAAACAAATAACTGCCTAACAATCCCAAAAAAACCCATCAGTACTGCAGTTTATGAAGTAATTATACACGTCAGAACTTTCTGATAACTTAATTTTAACCTGAAATATTCCAACAAATGCCGACAGAAAAGTCGTTGAGCGAACTGCATTCTTTACTGCATTCCAAGAAATATGAACCGGGGCATTCATGAACTACATTGACAAGTAAACAGACAAATATCAATGAATAACATTGCGTGTGAACAAGTAATGCTTTGACACTTGATGTTTACGTATGAGGTAAGGCTTCGGAAATAAGTAAAGCCTCAGATTGGGTATAAATGGTCTCATAAAATTGTTTGTTTGTTCCAGATGAATAAATATAAGTTGGTCATAGCAATTTAAAAATTAGAAGGTACCTTTTGTAAGTGCAGCATGACGAACGGAACAAAAGTCAATGAGAAGTAGAGAGGGAAGGTTTTCCAAAATGTAGCTGATGCAGCTTTTGAATTATGTGCTATACAAGAACTTGTGTCCGGGTGAATAATTGAGCAGGGTATTATGGAGGGAAACTCTTCTAGTTTAATATTTTGAAAGCCCTTCTTAGTTGAAAGATATGCAGACAATTGGGCAACATCAATTGGAAGTCCTCTCGCAATCTCTAACAGCATTGTATACAGGTTTTGCCACAGGCCCGGTTTTCTGGATGAAGTCTCGGTACGATTTTGGCAGGCTTTCAGGACGCATTACAAAAGCATACATGACCTGCAAACATATGGCATTAAATACTAGCGAAGTGCACAAATAGATATTGTCAACCATGTACACGATTACATGCCTATCATGTTCAAAGAATGATCTATGTTGATCGACAAATAACAAATTACAAGAAACCAAGAACATCATCCAACCTGTGCACAAGCAATGGAAAACAGTAAAGAGTCCCCATGTTTCCAGTGACTTCCCCAGAGATGGAATTTATTTTTTGATTTCGCAGAATTGTAGGCACACTGATGAAGATGCATGTAAAGTTGTTAAAAACTATTAGCTACATAAATTATGGAAATGAAATTAGAAATATATACCTGAGCTACCCTAGCCAAAAGATACAATGCAAGAGTGCGCCTTCGGTTTCGATCATCTAATGCCAGAATTGATAAACCGGCAATAGAACCTGCTAAAATTCTGCCCCATCAACCCTTTAAAATAGTTATACACATGAAATTGGCTTATATCACATAATAATAAATTATAATAACATTTATTCTCAAAACCAAGTGTAGGGTACTGCCAACACTACGATTCAGAACTTACGCATTAATTGGTGTCTCTTTCTTTCTCATTTTTCTCAATAGGCATCTAAGAGCATGGTAGGACCCTGTAAATCCACCAAAAAGTAAACCTATACGACATGCCTCCTCTCGTACAATCAAATCCTTCTCCGATACAAGTTGCTGCAAACATTCAGTAACATGGTCAAAAAAATCCATCTTTTACATTGTAACTACGAAAATGTATTAGAAATGCTGATTAAAAGTACAATCACAATTCACAATCAGAGTAACAAACCCTAGACTTTCCAACACAATCACAAAACAAAATCAAATCCAAACAGGTCAACTACGGACGAAATCAATCTACCTTAAGATCGAGAATCGATCCATACGACCGTCCTCTAGCAAGCTTAAACGCCCTAAGCAAAATCCCGATCCCAACTCTAACACCATAAGACAACAAAAAAGTCTGACAAAGATTCCCGATCGCGTTAGCCACACATGAATCGTCGGGGTGATGGCAAGGTGGATCGAGTCCCTGCGCAGCACGCATCTGCCTAAGCTGTAACTCCTCCAGCGCCTCGCGTAACCGCTCCTCGGCTTCTCGGAGACGGCGCTCGGCGGTGGCTCCGTCGGGAGTGTCGGAAGGGAGCGGCGCTGGTTTGGAGAGTGACGTCATTTATTCTGGAGGAGAGGGATCGGTAGGTGTGAAGGTCTTCTTCCCTCTTATGGTCGAGTTGCGCTGGATAAACCAGTTGGGCCGCGTTTGTTTTGGATATGATAATTTTTTGTTCTTGTCTTCATTTAATTAATATATTAAAATAATTACAACTCAATCATCCGTTGTTTAATTCATTATTATCTATTAATATTATTATTTATAATAAATTATATTAAATTATAAAAATGAATACAATATTTAATTTTAATAATCATGTGATGTTTAATTTATATAAAATTAAAAATTTGATAATTTAACAAATTATATAATTATAGGTTGATATTTATTTTTTATGAGACACAGAAACAATATTCCAATCTTTGATTTGACTAATCTAACTATTGATATCAATAATTATAAATAATTTAGAAATGTATTTGAAAAAATATGAAGCAGTCGGAGATTGAAGCTTATTTTGTGAGTTAAACAGAACTAATATTTGGTGCACATCAAATGTGCATACCTAAGTACACATTAAAAACGGGGGATATTAATAGAAACAGTGAACAGTGGTAGGTGCTAATTGATAAAAACAGGGATATTGTGAGAACAGAAACCTGACCATTCCTAACTACTTATGATGTTTATTTGAAAATGTAAAATTATATATGAGAAAATATACAACTCTCACTATCCATTCCGACAAAAAGTTGTATCCTATAACGTTAAGCAAATTAAAAGCAAGTTTCAAAACAATACTGTAATTTTGTAAACTTTACATAAAACAGTGTCTATTGTGAATGAATAAACCAATTCATTTGGTTCAAAAATATCAAGAAATCTCCAAAAGCTTCCATTATCATTAGAGACAGCCAACGTTATGGATTGTATGTCTTAATCGTTCTTTTTGAGATGGAAATAAATTTCTTCCGATAGCGATAGCGATAGCAGTTATAATGGGTATGACTTCACAACACGATCAAAGCTTCTTCTCAGAATACTTTCCACAAAATAGGAGAAATGTTACACTCAAGTCGACTCGAACCTGTATCTCTTTATATCACCAAAAGCATAACCATTACATTTTAAAACTATTGAACTATACGTATGGATGTCAAACAATTAAGTTTGCAAATGATACGGCAATGGAACAAACTCACTCATGTGTAGAAGTACAGAATGCTAGAAATTTAGACTTATTATTTCATTTGAAAATCCTTTTAAGGACAATTGTTACAAATACAGGGATGTAAAATTTGGGGTAATTAGGCTGGCATAGTCTTTTCTCAACAAAGAAAAATTCCATCCATGTAACCCCATCAATGAGACAATAAATAGATTGGAAGTGTCGGTAATTCTAAGCTTCCCAGCCTCTCAGGACTGTGGCGCGAGCAACACGATTGACACCAAGAGTAAAGGCACCCATCCTGAGATTGCACTCATGGGTCTTGCACATGCCCTTAATGTTGTGGAAAGCGCGGGTCATGTACTTTTTCAGCTCTGAGTTTACCTTCTCCTCGTCCCACATGAAACCTTGAATGTTCTGCAGAAAATGGTTACCATATTTTAGTATCGGTGCGGTGATGTTTCTTGATAAATTTTGAAGTTTAATGAAGGTGTTACTTTGCATTTACCTGTACCCACTCGAAATAACTCACAGTAACACCTCCAGCATTTGCGTATATGTCAGGGAGTATGATAACACCTTTCTTGGAAAGGATCTGCAGTCAAGGAGAGGATTACATGCTTCAGAGCTACAATTTCCAGATCGACATTAATTAAAAGCACATAAACCAGGACTTGCTATTTACCTCATCTGCCTCAGGGTCAGTAGGGTGGTTAGCAGCCTCGATGATAAATTTGGCCTTCACATCTGCAGCATTTTCCCTTAAGAGCACAAATAAAAGATATTTTAACAATCAGGACATTAGCTATACAACTGAAACAAATGTAAGGACTTATTTTGGTAATAATCTCACTTATTGAGAACTCCACCAAGCGCACATGGGATAAGAACATCACATTCATGCACGAGGAGCTCATCTGCGTTCATAGCATTTGCTCCGCCAAAGCTGCTCAGGGTACCCGTTTCTTCCTTATGCTTGACCAGAGCCGGAATATCAATTCCATTAGGGTTTGAGATGGCACCGGTAACATCACTAACGGCGACGATCTTAGCACCTTTCTCGTGAAGGAGAATTGCTGCCCAGGAACCCACATTTCCAAAACCCTGTACATGGTTGAAACTTTAGAACTTAAAAAAGAACAAAAGGAAAAAAGGAAAAATCATGTTTATAATGTAAGGAGTATATACCTGAATGGCAAAAGTCAAACCCTCAACAGACTTTCCATGTTCGGCAAGTAGAGCTTCGGTAGCGTATACTACACCTCGCCCAGTGGCAGCATCACGACCGAGTGAGCCTCCAAGGTCCTAAGATACCAGCACACCCGAGTCACACATGAAACACTTTTGATAACAAACACAAAATTATATACTTACAAGGGGCTTTCCGGTCACAACTGCAGGCGAGTGGCCGTGAAACTTAGAGTACTCATCCAGAATCCATGCCATAGTCTGTTTAATTCAAGTCACATCAAATATGATATCTTAATTTAATTACTGCTGGAATCTATTGACAGATGATTTAGTCATTCAAATGATGAATAATTATTCTACCTGAGCATTTGTTCCCATATCAGGAGCAGGAACATCCGTGTGGACTCCAATTAGATCATGGATCTTCTGGGTGAATACACGAGTGAGCCTCTCCAACTCACTAATACTCAAGTCCTTCGGGTTGCATCCAATCCCACCCTTGGCTCCTCCATACGGAATGTCAGCCACAGCTGTCTTCCACGTCATCAATTGAGCTAGAGCATTCACCTCATCCGGTTCAACCTTAACAAACAAATATATTTATCAATATGCATCCCAAAGTTGGAACACGGAAGAGAAATAAGACAATTTAATAAATGAAACTCAATGTATCACATTAACAAAAGTAAATCACGGCAACCAAAAGTCAGCTCAAATTTAATATGCACCTGCATTCACACTAAGATGCAAATGATTGATTCAATAATAAGTTCTCACAACTTACGCAACTTCAATTGAGAATACAAGCAATGAAGCTAGAAGACATTAGTTTACCTCAGGATGATATCTGATCCCTCCTTTCATCGGACCACGAGCATTGTCATGTTGCACTCTAAATCCAACATAAGACACCAAAGTACCATCATCTTTAGGAATGGTGCACTCCACCTGAAACCACAAAAACATACTCAATCTCCAAACCAAATTACACAGAATTTAAAAATTGAAAAAAAACATCCCACACAAAATTACAAAAAACTAGTCAATAAAACAACAAAAGGGTTACAAAAAGAGTCAATAAAACATCAAAAAATTACAAAAACAGTCAATAAAACAAACAATTCACATCAATAAAGAGTCAAAAATCCTCAGCAGTCAGCATTAAAACCCCAAACCCTACCAAGACGCAACCTTTCTGAAAACCCAGTTGAACATGAATTTGTAAGATCATCACGCACCTTAATCTCCCTAAAAGGGATCAGCAGACTCTTCTCGATCTTGGAATCAAGTCCAAGAATCCGAGCAGCGTTACGGAAATTCCTATTAGTCGCTGCAAGGGCGTTCATTTTTTAAAATCAGAAACCCTAATCGGAAGATATGAGGTAGATGGATAAAGAAGGAGAATTTGCGTTGAGATGAGATGGGTTGGAGAAAGTGGGTGAGTGGTGAATTTATACATGTGAGGGGATGAGGGAAGGAGACGTGGAGAACCGATTTTGATGTTGGGAAGAGAAGACTGACGTCAGCATCCATTGGAGGCTCAACGAACCAGTCAAGAAGCTCGTCCAGCGCCAGCACATTTTTTTCCATTTTAGTCTTTATTAATTTGTTTTTAAGATTATTCTTTCAATTTTTTGATAAAACATTAAAAGTAAAATAAAGAAGAGAAGCGTTTAATTACGTACACATTCTTCGTATACATTCGTAATATCATATGTCAACCGTTTATCTCATTCACTAATTAATTATTTGGACAATACATGTTAACCACTTACCGTATTGTATAGTGTGTCATCCATTTACTTCATATCTAAATTAAAGATCGTGATGTCATTGAGCGCTCTTCCAAAAAAGAAATATAATTGTGCTAAATGCATTTAAATGGATAAAATGCTCCTGTTTTGTCCCAAGTAAAATTTAAAATAAAATACATTTTCATAATTTTATTGAAATTACCAAAAAGTACTCCCTCCGTCCCAATTTGAGTGACCCATTTGAGAACTTTCACGGTTTTTAAGAAAATTGAAAAATGTGAGGTAAAAAGTAAGAAAGAGAATGAGTGGGATAAAAAGTATGAAAGAGAGTGTAAATGTATAGGTAAAAAAGTTTCTATTTTAGGAAATGGGAAGATCATTTTGGGACATCCAAAAAGGAAATGAGACACTCATAATGGGACGGAGGGAGTATATGATAATTTAGGGTCGCTGCAAATTATAACATGTGTCTTATATAGATATTATGAAAATGTAAAATGTAATTTTTAAAAAATCTTGAATTTTATTTCTTGCACTTTATATGTAGGATAAGTACAGATGTTGAAACAAGACATTATTAGCCAAATATCATGATGTCTTTTAATTTTGAATGAATTGAGATTTTAAATTAAGCCGTAATAGACTAATTGTTTTTCTTAATATGGTCATTCATCCATTGATCCATTCAATACAAAATTGTTTCTTTACAAAAATGTTAATTTAAAAAAGGGAATAGTTAGGATTAAAAGATATTAAGTTTTGAAAAGATTACGTAAAATATCTCAATTGTTGATTTGAATAACCTAACTATTGAAATAAATATTTTATTTTATTATATTGATATTGTTGAATAAGAAAAAATCATGGGTAAATAATATTGATTTAATAGAAATCAATAGTTAAAATAATATTCATCCATCCTTAAAAATAAATTTTTAGAACAATTTAAATGAAATTGACCAACAAACACCACATATTTTATTAGTATAATATTTTACATGATTTTTTCATTCCTTTTGACATTTATATGCTACACAATTACATTTTTATCTTTTCTACTGTAGTTTCTACTTAACTTAATAAAGGACATCTTTTGTCAGCGTCATCAAATTTAATAATTTAAATATTAAAAACCGGCCACGAGGATGTTTAAAAACACATTTATTTAATTATATTTATTATTATACATAATTTTAGTTGTTAAAATCCTAATTATTAAATCAGACTAATAATAAAATTGTGATTAGAGCGATGACAAGGCCACGGTGGCGGTGGCCGCGTTTTAAAGAAAAATATCAATTCAAATCTGTCGCTGACGTCATCTCCACCTGTTCTCCTTATCTATCAAAATCCAAATTTATGTCATTATTTATGTAATAATTTTTCAACACTAAAAACGTGTCTTAGAGGCTGTTCCATAATATTGCTCACCAAATTTAGATCTTAATATGATGCTAACACGCCAACAATGCTGTCTCGTTTCAACTCCTGAATTTTATTTTCGAAAAGTAAAATGACACGTCGAAAAATGAAAATATTTTTGACATATTTTACATATTATTTACGAACTGAATTCAGTGTGTTAAATATTTTCCAACATATGAATCAGTGGATGTTAGATATTAAATTATGTGTTGATCATGACGACCGTTTATTAATATTTTTGTTTTTGATTTTTTTCTAATGCGTATTATTTGGTTGAGTAACAAATCAAGCAATGAGTCTGGCATATTTGAAATAAAACAAATAACCTAATTGTCATTAAAGGCTGTAAAATAGTGGACATTCTTATTCAACGTGCACCTGTCTTATTAATTCTAGTTTTCTTTGATACCGTTAGAAATGCAAGTTTAAGGTAAGAGTTCACCACAAAATATTAGTTTTATACGGGAAAAAAATTACCGTTTGGAAGTCGCCCCTTCGTGATGACTCTCAATGAAAACATCAATTATTAAGAATACAAGTTGAAAGGAAAAGACTAATTTGATATGGGAAACTAATTAATAATACTTAACAATTTGAATAAGTAATGAGTCTGGAATTTTGATGCGTGAGATTTAAGTAACTAGTTGTTTACTTCATTCTACTGATTGGGTGCAAGGCCAGCCTGTATTGTCTTTGTTTCCTGTCTCGTTAGTTGTCCCTAAATTCCTGGCTGAACATATGCCATTTGTTAGCATGGTTTTTGGGGTATTCAAGAGTTCAATTCTAGTTTTTATAATGAATTAATTCGATCGTATTAGTTGTTTAATTTTTTTGAATATAAAGCGCACAGGGTGAAATTTAAATCTTTTATGAGTCCGTTTTGTTGGTTAAAAAGACAAGAAAGATGTTTTGTGGAAGTGATTTTATTATTTCATCAAACACTAATTATATACTTCCTCCGTCCCCTTTAGTTTGTCCAAAAGTATATATTTCACGGTATTTAAGGTAGTAATGAGTGTAAAATGTGTGATTGAAATGAAAAATTTAAAAGAATTTGAGAGGAAAAATAAAACATGTGGTTGTGAATGAATGAAAGTGGACAAACATTAGAAAACACCCCAAAAAAGTGGACAAACATTATGGGACAGAGGAAGTAGCTCTAGACTCCATGACTCAACTACTCCTTATAAAATTATGGAAACAAACAAATTGACTCAAATGCAAACTTCTTCTTATTTACTTCCTAATAGTAACAACAACTTGACACCTCCACGTCCACTACCTTTGAACTGATCACACGCTCTTCAATAAGTCGTTATAAACAAAAAGTCCATATTAATAATTGAGATTTCAAAAAATATTAGGATGTCGTAAGTATTCAATTATGAAATGCTGAAGCGAAGGGTAGGATAGCTCGAATGTAAAACATGGATCATATGGATTCGAATTCGTTATTGTGCTGTAATATGCTGACAATATTAAAGCGATGGTTTTTTTAATGTTGTTTTTTATAATCCTACGTAGTTTTGAGCGAAACCTTTACTTTAATTGTGTAATTTTGACTCGTAACAAATAACTTTTACTACACAAGATCTGATTCCGAATCATATGGCCTCACATTGGACATGTATGACGCCAACATCGAATGCAATTCAAATCATCAATCAAATAGTTCAACCGCCAACAAAGAATACCAAGAAACTAATTACAAAATTATCTGTATTTTTGAAGATTTTTCTAATTAGAGTACCAACGTAACGGATTGAGATTCGGAGCTGCAAAAACTTTGTTATATAACTATTAAGAATATTTTTAAAAGATAATAAGATAGAAATGAGTGATTTTTTTGAAAATTTATGTTGTAAAATCCTTAATAAGAAAATATTAGTAATTCAGATAAAAAATAAATGGATATCCAATTATATTTACCATGATTTTTTACTACAAAAAAGTTTGATTGAAATCTATCAAATAACCCAAGTCAAAATCTTGGATCGAGTCTTTCTATTTTCATATTATACAATAACTATTTGGGGGTAATAAAATTTATGTTATTAAGGAATACAAAATATAGTGGCCAAAAAAATTCTCCCTTCACGATCACCCTTGTTTTCTGATTGAAGTCTTATACTATACAGTAAGTTGCTGCCAAAAAGTCATAATAACGTTGTTACTTGTTTTATTAAAGGACTCAACAATTTTTAAAGGTGAATAATAATAAGTGGTGGAAAGTTCGAGGAAGATGGATAAATATTTGTAAATTATGAGATACGATTTCGATTGTTGATTACCGATAATCCAACGGATGAAATTTAAACAAAAATAACCCGTGTTTTTTGCAAATGCAACCCCCAATCAATTAAAAATCAACTTTTATTTCAATCATCGGATTAATCAAATCAAGGTTGATATTATGTATATACGTCTTGCAAATATTTATCGTCCTTCGTGATCCAATCCCTAATAAGTGTCATATCTTCATCTGCAACTAATTAAAATTTTGTCATTTTATTTGTTGCAAGTAAATGCACACAACGCGAGATTCGAATCCCTTGCCTCCACCCACGGAATTCCAATTGTTCGTGTTTTTTTTCAAATTTAACTGGTTAATATAATTTAAAATTAGTTTTAATCTCAATCGTCAGATTAATTACATCAACCATTTATATTATATCCTCTCGTCTTAGAATAATAATATATGCTTCTTGATCCTAACTCCACCCATAATCCCATATTCATACTCTTACCGTTTCCATTCAAGACCAACGGCTTACAAACCAGCCAGCTGCAATGTCAAATGTGCTGTCTTGAAAGCATGTAGTCTTTAACAATTACACATATTTTGGTGGATAAAAAATTGCATCCTGAGCAAATTGCACATGTTTTCCTTTTCAAAATAACTTTTGATTTTTATTTATGACGTTAATGTCAAGTTTAACTTTTGACTTTTTTTCCTATATACGTATCTTATGAAGTGTAGAGTACAGTTTAAGAAGGACATATAAATAAATAGAGGTTGTATCTTATGGATCCATTCAAATTGGTGGACTCGTGAATCGCCTCTTGCATCCCTTGATTGCATTTTTTGGACGCACCAGATTGCGCCACGTATGTGCATTTGTCATGTGCATATCACGTGTGCACATGACAAATGCACACGTGCAAGTCACATGCTTCATTAATGCGCTGGCACAATCTGGTGCGTCCAAAAAATGCAATCGTCGGGTGCAAGAGGGGATCCACGAGTCCACCAAATTGAATGGATCCATTGAAAGCAAAGATTTTGTGAGATATGATAGATGCCATAAATAAATGATATGAGTATGAAATTTGTCTGTAACTCCTAATTTAAGAAAAACAGACGAAATCCTTTCATAAAAAAATACAATGGACCATTTTGGCTATTAGAAGGATTTGGTCATTCAATGAAGGAAATTTTGGCGATAGAAGGGCATCCTGAGTACAAAAAGTTTGATTCATCAAGATAAGTTGATAAATAAAAATAGCGTAGCAAAATGTATTAGTTCTAGACAAGATGGCTTTTTCACTTCTTTTCTTCTTTCTCGGCCTCTGCAGCTCTCTTTTGCCTTGCACCAAGATGACGTTTGTTGGTCCTCTCAAGACGAAGCTTGTCATAAGCCTTGAATGCCTTCATTTCACTGGTGACCTTCACAAGCTCCACAGTAGGTTTCTCACGTGTGATAGGTAAGTATGCACCTTGGACTTGAGTAGCAGTAGCCAGCTCCTCTGGTGTGGAATCACCAGCCTATACATGTAATGAGGTGTCATTAAACTAGCATGAATTACATGACAAACTCATATAAAATATTATCAAAAAGAAAATGTACCTTAGTCTTGCGAGCTTTTCTTGGGAAGATGACCAACTTGGCTTTGTATGTCTTCAACCTTTGGACATTTGTTTGTAGTCCCTCTAGAGAACTGTTCCTCCGACGGTGATCAACTGAGATCCCAATGGTTGGGCAAGCTTCTTAGGAATGCCAGCAGCCTGTGTTACACAGCATGATTCAATATCAAAAATATACAAACGAGATATCAAATTAACAATTGAATTCCAATCGAATCGTATAACAAAAGTTAATATGCTATGCTCCTACTGCAAGTATTCCGGCGCTGTTTGAATAAAAATTACTAATTAATGTTCCTAATGAATTTCAGCTAAAAATATTTAAAAAGAACTAACAAGAAGCAAAGTTGATGTCTAACCTTTAGCTCCTCGAGGGAAAATCCTCTACCAGCTCTAACTTTCATGTTATACTTAAGTGTCTGGCCATGGACGACTGGACGAAGCGGGCCAGCAGTAGGGCGTGGAAAGATCTTCACTGCCTTCTTTTGCCTTGCTAAAAAATTATACAAAAAACCATTTCAATAAAATAGTCAAACAATGATTTTGCAGATGCAACCTAGAAAATGACTAACCAGCTCTTCTCCTGTTCTTCCTAGCAGGCTGGTTGAACCATGTCTTGACATAGTTCTGCCAGTGCTTCTTGAAATGCCCGTTAGGGATGACATTGTTGTGCTTAACCATGATTAAAACTGCAAAATGGCCGCAATCACCTCAAATTAGTCACAACACATCCACCTATTCATCATCTCGTAATAATTTTCCAATCTGAACATATCAATTGAATTATCTATCAACCATAATTATAGCTAAAACGTATTTAATTCATCAACTTCATACAACTTGGCAAGGTTACAACTTTAATCGAAACCCACTTCTAAAATCTTCATCAGACAGCGACCCGCGTCTCAAAAACCATTCAATGAAACAAATCACACCCACAAAGACAGGACAACATCGTGTAACAACATAGGACAAACAGACAGGTGAAAAAAAGTAGCATATTAAATAAACGCAAGTCACAGCTCGGAATGGATAAATGAATGCAGAATGTCTCACCGGGAGGGGAGGACTTGTCCTTCGGCCAAAGCTGGAATCGATTTGTTGGCGAAACTGGGTGAAACGAAGAAGTAAAACCCTAGCGGGCGTTTCCATTAACCGATGGCCCATATTGTATCTCTCGGCCCATTAGCCCAAATTGCAATTTTGTTGCATGAATTAATGTGACGTCATTGAGAAAATTTATTTATAATAAAAGATTAAAAAATTAATTGTTGATTAATACTCAGAAGTAAAAGATTAAATTGTCCGGTTTGAATCATGCATTTTCTTAGAGACATGTTTCCCAGTTGTAATTATTTAAGAAACTGAAATATGATATATGCTACAACAAACAATTAAAAATTTACTCTTGAATATTAAATTTTTTTTTTTTATTTTAAAAAAATTGGTCAAGGAATGGACAACCCCCATTCTCAAGCCAATTAAATTATTTCACTCTACCCTACCCCACAGAACCCCTGTCCTGCCCCCATCAGGAATCGAACCCGGGTTGGCTCCAGTGGTGACCCATTTGGCTCCGGCTCTTACCAACTGAGCTAACCCCTGATGGGTTTTGAATATTAAATTGCAAATAAAGATTGGAAACCAGCCTTAAAGCTCAACATTTTTAAATTAAAATATGTGCATTTATTTACACTTGAACCACAACAACAGAAACTAGTTATTTACAACAACACTACATATTTTTAGCTCATCATCATGCTGCTGACAAATACTGTAGCAATTACTGACATCATTTTCTGGATACGCGGCTGTATATCTTACTGCCTGACTTCAACAACATCACCGTCTTTGAGTTGTGTATCAGGTACTACCAACTGACCGTTCACCAACACTAACTTTCCCTCGAAGCCTTTATGAAATGCTGCATCTGCAGCTGTGCTACCATTTCTCAATCTCATTATTTCTCCATGAGGCCAGCAAACTATGACTACTTCGCCAAGTGAAACTGTAGGGGAAGCACTGCTGTATGGGGATCCAACTAGGCTAGCTTCTCTAAGTCCTGCCTCTATGCGCAGTTGTTCCTCCCATTGGAGCATTGTTCTTAACAGATGAACCTGGAAAGTGACAGGATCAAAAAATTTACACTTCCCAAGATGAAAGACCCAATTAGAAGGAAAAAATAATTAGTCTGATTGCCAGAATTGACCTTGTTGTTAATGCTCGCTTCTGAGGAATTTAGTTTATCTGCATTCGATCTGGTTGGCCTTTCAAGGGGGATGGGATCTGATTCAAATGAGACTTCTTTGCCCTCGAACACAGCAGAGACAACACCCCTGTACTCCTTTTCCTCTTTCTCTGTCAAATGAATGACCTGGATAAATGTAGGAAGCAAGCGCTGAAATTGGTCTAGCTGCATACATAGCATCAATTTAGAATCAGTTTCCTCTGGAAAGCACAAAACCATATTTCTTACAGCAAGCATACACATCATTACTGGACCATTGGCAGTTGGCACTACAGCGCTATTAACTCAAATAATGCAGATATACCTTGTGATATAAACCATCGCGACAGAGAGTATATTTCTCTAAGCAAGTACACAAGTCTCCATGACCTGGTTCACACCACCAAGCATCTGCTACCTGCACATGTAATCATCAAGAATTTAATTCACGCAGTTTTGAGCAGAACAAAAATCTTGACTTATCAAATCTAGACAAAAATAAAAAAATGACAGTGCTTACCTTCTTATATAACCTTGCATATGCTTCCCATCTCGTTCTTTGAAATGACTGTCTTCTTCCCGCCACTGATTCAGAAGCTTCAAGTCCGAAGCTTACAGCAACCAGCAACTCTTTTCCGCCCTCTTCAACTCTGGACAACCAGGTTTAAAAGAAACCATACAATAATTAATAGTGGAAATACGATAGCATATAGCCTCACTCGAAGGATGTATTATCTCACTCACTAAAGCTCCAAGACACAAATGAAGCTTAATTTCCCACAATGCCGTATATTGAAGTAATTTATTCACCAGAGCCCTCTCTAATTATGATCATGAAAACTACTAGGAGAAAATAATAAATCCAAAAACAGAGTTCTAGTTAACAACCTTACAAATCCCACTCCGTGCAGGTTAAATGATTGAAAGTGGGTATATCTAAATACAAATTACCAATACAGCCTGCATACTATTGCTAAAAAATTATCACTCCGCACTACAACTTACCTAATGATGACTGCAGCAAGTAACTGGCTTTTGTCCACTCTAAGTACAGGATGACCTACTTTCAAGAATCTGTACTTCTGATATATATCATCTCTAACTGCATTCTGGTTTTCCATCTCACTGGAAGGGAATGGTGATGCTTGTAACTTGGAGCTATAAAAGCCACTTGGCGAGGGCAACTTGCTTCCTCGCTCTTTATATAGCCAGTGTGCAGCATGACCATGCTCAGCATACTCATGCATTCTCTACCAGAGAAAAAATTCTTAACACCAAGGAACATGCAAAGTGAATGAACATTCAAACTTGATTATTTACAAACAATGATACCTGAGTTCTTATTTGAACCTCAAGAGGTGCATTATCTGGACCTTTAACTGCTGTGTGCAAAGACTGATTCAAGAAATTGTGGGAGATCAACAAATCAAATTATAGTGCAAAGCTTAAGTGTAGAATAGAGCAAATGTAAAGCTACACAAATGAACACCGAACCTGGTAACCACTGGGCTTCGGATTAACAATGTAGTCGTCAAATTCACCATCGATTGGAGTCCACATTCTACAAGTTAACATAATATTTCCTTTAACATCATTTTTGGCAAAATTCAACAAGCAAAACATTTGCATTTGAAAGCATATTGCAAGTTTGGCATAACAAGCTGGTTAAAACTAAATGTCTAAAACACTGGTGTCTATGACCATACATAATTCTCATAAATAAAGCGGCAAGCCAGCAATAACTTAAAGAGGACGGGGTGTCCATTCAATCAATTCAAAATGAGACAATAAAACTACAACTATACATAAATTGATCAGTCATTTGGCAAATTGTTATACAATGCCAAGCTCATGGTAATACTGGCTGACCTGTGAATTGTGTCAAGAAGACTATAGCAGCTTCGTATCGCCGGTCCATGCAAGGCTCCATTTCTATCACCAACAATCACTCTCATGGCACGAGCATATATACTTCATATAAACCAATGTTTTCGCTTCATCTAAGTTCAGTTGTGAAGCCTTGTTAGCATTTATGAATAAAGTTCACGAATACTTAATACAACAAGGGAGTAGGGAACAGAAATGAAAATCAATTGGATTACTGAATCAACCAGTAAAAAAGAATGTATGGCCATGGATCCAACATTTGTCAATGTAAAGAGAGAATAAAAGAGGGTGCGTAATCCCCATTCATTATTTTGCATGAGTGCACAATATAAAAATCATTTTCTTAATATGAATGCAATATTCGCAAATTCCACAGAAGCAGTGTAATGAAATCTTCAAAATAAATCTAGCAGATATTTTATACCTTGCTATAGACACTGTATAAACTTTTCAGGCGACTTGACAATGTGACTTCCATGCCAGGAACATAGCTACAATAATCAATAATAAAGAAATGTCAATTACAAATAGTTTCATGGAATATCCCACAAGCAGATGCCATTACCAAGCAAAATCTAAGACAACTTAAAGTTTGAGGATGAAGCATGACGTACGATGTTGAAATGAATATTTTCGTTCCAGCATTTCCTCGCGCAGACAGTTAAAGATGCTAGAGCAACTCCGGCATCCGTCACAACTTTTGGTTTGGCGGGTGACTTTGAGCACTGGTTTAATTTATGAATAAAGTTGGCCCTCTTTTGTCGATCCATTGATAAGTCAAAAGGTAAAACAGCTTCTAGAAGATCCTGCCAGAAGATACTGAATAATGTTCAATGTGATAAAATATTAACGAAAAATATGAGTCCAGATGTCTCAGGAAATTTATACTGCCGTGATGCAGCCAGGGGAAATAAATGAAATGTAGAATAACACGAGTAACTCTAACCTTCATGCACACTGAGTCACTTAAATTTGCTGAATCACTAGAGTCAGAGATCACTGCCTCTTCATCTTTGGCTTCATTTAAACTAGCCTTTCCTGAAATTCTGCGGGTAAATCCCACCTTGCCTTTAGAGCTCCACATAGAAGCCAGCTCGGCACGCATTTGGCAAAACGGTTCAGGCTATATTAAAGGATCAGCATTCAGTAACTTCAATAAACAGAGATTGAAATTCTTAAGTTAAGGCAAATAATAAAAATGGATGACTATGTAGCTAACTATGAATAGCCAACATATTAAGTCCGAGAAGCTAACAGCCTCCCTAGTATGCAGAGCCTGTGTAAATATACTGTTAATGAACCTTCTTTGATCATAATGTCTAAATAAAATATGATTCTCCCAAACATTCTTAGTTTTTTTAAATGTCTAAAATTGAAATTCCATTTTGAAACTGATAATAACAGATGGAAAAAAAGACTTGAAAAATAGTATGCAACAATTAACACTCCATGGTGACTAGAAGTTACAAGGGATACACTCTCTATCAACTAAAACAAATTTCAAAAATGAACAGACCTGAAGGACAGCAAAGCATAAATCTTCCAGCTCTGCTTTCAAAGCCCATAGGCCCAATCTAGAGGCAAGTGAACACCAAATAATTAAGGTCTCCTGAGCAACAGCTTGAGCCTTGGTAGCAGGAAGCGCATAACTGGAGAGAGAAAATCCTTATTAGTAATACCTTCATACCTAGCCATCATGGTTGTGCATATATTACAATATTACTAATATAAATATTATTTAGTTCAAATGAAAAATAGAATGCAATGCCTTTTAGGACCTAGCAACCCAACAAAGTATAAGCCATTGGTTTCTAATATTTAGTTCTTCAAAACGCTTTTGTCAAGGCCATTTTGAAGGCTTTTGTTTCAATTGCACTTTATTTAGAAAACAGAATTGCCCACTTAAAAAGAGCATTAACTGGATCAAGAACAAGTCAAGCAATTTACTTAAGCAAGTCCAATTAGTCAAAGAGCATTAATTTACAGGCCATTTTTTCCTTTTTTCATCCAGAAAATGTTTATGGTTATATAGAAACAATAAACACATGGAAATTATATTTTTTGGTGAAAAGACATCAAAGAAACCTCGCTACAGAAGACTAATTTTGTAAATGAAGTTTAGGTATGTACATGGTTCTCATGTTATGCAATCGATCCGCCAGCTTTATGAGAACCACACGCGGATCATCAATCATTCCCAGTAGCATCACTCGTAAATTATCTGCCTGGGAGAACATTTAAACACTAAGACAGTATATAAAGTTGTTTAAAGTAGGCAACAGTCTAAAACACTTGATATATGCTCACACTTTGAATAATATAAAAATATAATACTAGTTATTGTCTATGTGCCACACATATACAAACGTTTATAAGTTCATCAAATTTCTAATGTAATTGAAGCCACATGAGCACCCAGGCAAAAATTATGTTTACCGCCATGGATGCTGACATGACTATATAGATAACCAGGACAGCTTTGATATAAGGCACTCAGACCCTTAGTAACGAATGATACGAAGATCGTACATAATTCACAAGATAGATTTTTATGCATGTGTGCCACTAGCTACTGCCTCAACTAAAAAATGCACCATCTGTAATGAGTAAATTTTTTGTAAGAAAATATTTTCATCAAAGTTTATTTGTTGTTAAATCTTCAGCACTAGATTAGTGTACCTCTGCAATCCCAAGAGTTCCTTGGTGGACATTTTTACTCCGGTGTCTCCGTAAAAGCTACAGAAAGTTAATTTTTATTCATTTCAGTAAAATTAGGAATAATCACCATACACAAATAAAAAGGGCTCTGAATTTGAACTATATTCACATTTCACGAAAGAGTCTATAACAGACTACCAGGACCGTTCGTAGCTTCAAAAGTGTCTACCAGACTTAGATTAAATGATACTAAAAGTCTACAACACGTGTTGGTACCTGATTTATAAAACTCAACCTCGACACACCTGCAACCATTGTTGCTACATCATCTCCAAATGCTTCTTCAATGCTACGCAAGCTTTCACAAGTATCATCAACCACATCATGAAGAATTCCAGCCACAACTGTATCAACAGCCTGTAAGATTCCTATTCTTAGATAAAATAGATGTTATTGTTACAATAAACTACTAAAAAGAAGCTGATACCATGCAGTTTGAAACTATAGAGTAAAGAACCCTTATGTTGTTACTCAAAACTTCAGAAGGCAAACCCAAATGGTATCAAAAGTCATTCAGTGAACCAGCAAGACAAAACCAACTTCACCAGTAACCAAAGAGATGAAAGTAATTACGTATCGATTTATTAAACCTCAAAATGGGAATATCCTTCATCCCACGGAAAATTAAAATCAAAAGCATCCAATCTCATACATATAATCAACTTAACAGTAAGTACTCACTCTTTTCCCAGAAGACGGTACCAACATTGATATGATCCTAGCAGTATGGATACAATGCGTCAAGTAAGGCTCTCCTGTTTTCCTAAACTGACCATTGTGCGCTTTCCTTGCAAATGCAATCGCCTCTTGCACCTACCTTAATACATTCCGCTTCTTAGTGACAACAATTCAAACATAGCACACAACTCAAACTCAACTAAAAACTGATAAACCTTTGGATCTTCAAATATCGGGTACCCAGTCACATCCACTCCATCAAGTATCAGCACACCTGCATAACAACTCACCAACAGTCAACTCCAATGTAAAATAATTATAAGTACAAAAACTAGGGTTTGGGGCCTCACCAGGCTGTTCCTCCATCTTCGGCCAGAGGAACTCAACTTTAGTAGAAAGACAAGCTCCAGAAGCAATCGCTACAGCTGAAACAGCGACTTGCGTAATCGCAGAAGTCACGGCGCCATGAAACCCTGGATTGGCGACAGCAGCCGCTGCAGCGATCACGTTTCCAGACGCGATCACCGATCCAACCATAGACGAATTGACCACCAGTTTCGGAGAAATCCGACCAAAACGACATCGCATGGTTCGATTCCTCCTGCTCACGGGTTGGATTTTGTCGAAAATCAACGCGCTTCTCCTCGTGGAAAACATGACCGAGTTTTGACACGAATGCATCATCACTGATTCCGCTACTTCGTTAAATTCACATGCTTTTGGAAACCATCGATTTCGCGCGAGCGACGGTGAAACGATCGGTGATGAAGCGATTGGATGTGAGATTCGATTTTTTGTATGGTTGGGAATCTATCGCTGATTTTGGATTACACTCTTCCTTCGTACACCGAAACTCGAGATCAACCGATGGAGGAAATACTGTTGAGCCAGATAGCTTTGATACCGACGATCGGTATGTATTGCATTGTTTAATTGGACAACCCTTATCCAGCCGCTGACGTGTCGCTAAAGAATATGTTTTTATGCAACAAAACAATCTGTATTCGTAAAATGGGCGGTGGTCTGATGGTCATGATATAACAATCGTCAAGTTACAGTCTGTATTTGAGAAAGTTAAAACTGAACTTCTTCCTTTTAAAAATAAAATGACAATAAATTAAGGTAGAGTTATAAAAAATTACTATTACAATATTTTAAAGAAAAGCATTATTGTAACAACTAATTATCAAATAACTCTATTATAATTCTTACTTTATTAAAAAAATCACTACTGTCATAAGGAAAGTGTACCATTTTGCTTATGACAAAATTATGCAAAGCATGATCTAATATGAAGAATTGCACAAACACTGAATGTACATTGAGAGGCTTAGAAAGAGTTTAACAAAGAAGACAGTCCAGAGTTCTTATCCTCCTTGAGAGTGGAAGCTAGCCAATCAAGCCGACATAGAGACCTTCTTTTTCGAGCGCAAGTTCCTTCTATGTGCCATTTTCGGTTTTTGAGTTTCTAGAGACAGCCCGTTAGTTACTCCACTTGGTGTCATTCACCTGTCTGACCAAACAACAGCATTCAATCAAATTTATTCGAAGAGAATCAGTTTTGCAAACGATTTCGTTAAAGTATACGAAATTAGTCTTCAAAATGATAAACTTTGGGGTTCAAACTTCTTTATCTACAGTCATCATAATTTCTATTCTTGCAATTCATATTTTCCACATCAACAAATATATCCAGAAATGAGAATGTATAGTTCCAAATAAACTAGAAACTAAAAGAGGAAGACGGGAACGGAGAGTGAATAAAATAATTGAAGCTCCTTTTTACCTTACGAGGAAAGTCCTGTCCTACAGGATCAACAACCAAATCTTTTGAAATTGCAATGGGGAGCTAAAGTTCAAGTGGATCAGAATCTGATGGTTTAACTCTTTGGGAGCACAAGAGCTGTGGATCAGAGGACTCTACAGGAGAAGCAATGCTGACTTAGCTATAGCTATTTACCATTTAATGAATCATGATTCACTAGAAGAATATGGCAACTTCCGGAAAGCTCAAGTAACGGAAGAATATTACTCAAATGCCTGCTAGATTGACTGATTCACTACTAATTCTCTAGATTCCAGGAATGATAGTTGGTTCCTGGTCAGGTTTATCTTCTCTTCTGTTTCCGAAATTTTGTCTTGAACCTCTCGCACAATTTTCTCAGGAGCTCTTTCTTTGAACTGCATGCAACACGTCTCAAGGAAACATGAATTTAGCTATAAACAGTGTTAAGTTTAAGTAAATAACAAAGGATCATACATACATTAGGAGAATTAAGTCGAGCCACAAGTGCATCATACTCCATCTGCATTTTGGAAAGACGTTTAGATAACCTTTGGACTTCAGCAGTAATGTCAACCATATCAGCTAATGGAAGATACGCCTCCAGTCCTTCGCCAACTACAATGTGAACTGACTGGTTTGCATCCGCTACATCATACAAAAAATCGCATCGCAACTCGGTTAGTTTATTGTTTCATTTGTTGATTCAAAAGTAGGTTATATGGGATACAAAGTAGCATGATTTTTTAGACCGCAGGCACAATCAGAGACAAAAGATCACTCGTGAATGACTACCATTGAGGTAATAATGAAATATCAAAGTTTTTGAGCCAGTTCCAAACTAGTAAAAATTGTGCCAAGATAAAAAACATGCTCTAAGCACATATTTTACCTGGAGGAGCTTCTGTAAACATGACGTTTTGCAACTCTAACCTTGAGAGAAGGGACAAAACCTCCTTTTCTTTCTGCAAGAACAAAATGGAGTAAGTAAAATCTCACAATAGCGGGCACACGCGCTCATATATATACATATTAGTTTTTGCAAAGTCCCTCAGAAGCTTACTGATATATATTGAAGAACCTCAGGACTTGCCACGACTGAAGCAGATATACGTTTTGCTGGCTCAACAGAATACTCTGCTCTTGCATTGCGTATTGATTTTGTCTGAAAGAGATGAAAAGCAGTAAATCAAAAGTAATTAGATTTTAAAGACGGATAGAAGTATCAAAGGAAAGAGAACTCGTTCTCACCAAAGCTTGTAAATTTTCAAACTTCTTTATGGAGTTGATATCTGTGGGGAGTCCAGTCTTTGGCCAAGGACTAACAATGAGCGCTTCAGTTCTATTGGGGAGAGACTGCACATTGTGCGCACAGAAAGATTAATCACCAAGATATATTAAATCTACCATACTAACTTAAAGGCCATTCTAGAAAATTCTGAGATGTATTTTTCTACCTGCCACAGTTCTTCAGTCACGAATGGCATAAATGGATGTAAAAGTTTTAGTATATTCTCGAAGACATAAAGAAGAACTGCCTGTGATACAAAAGCAACAGACTTCCCTCCAGAGTAAAGGCGAGCTTTACTAGCTTCAATATACCTGGGCATTAATTAACACCGTACAAGTCAGAAAAACAACCACAATTGCCTATCGATAAAGGACAGGAAAAGTCAAATTAACAACATGCCTCAAAAAAAATTAGGCTGTTTAAAATTTTTGCAGCATGACCAAATGCTTTTCGGTAGGAGGCTTGGATAGTTTTAGAGGGATAAATGACTAATTTTTCAACATGCTGGAACAAGCCTTATAAATCACTCAGAGGACCGGATCTTTCTATACTAAACTTGCCCTTGAACAAACAAAAAACTATCGATAGAAGAAACTGCCTGAAATATTAAAGAGAATTTACCAATCTGCAAAGTCACCCCAAAAGAAATCATATATCGCCCTTCCACAATCTCCAAAGAAAAATTTATCATAGCTTGTGGTGACATCATTGATGAGCAAGTGCAAACCAGAGATCTGTGAATAGGATTTGAACCGTGAGCGGTATCATTTCTTCTGAAAAGACATAAACTGAAAGGAAATTTTTATTTGACTTACCACCCAACTTTCTGGCAATGGTAGTGTTAACAGTGTCTCTTCCATTTCAAACTAGGAGAGAGCCATGTTGCTTTGTTAGAACAAATCAACAAACTAATGGGAAGAAGACGAATCAGCTTTTGCTTATGATTGATAATACTTCAAACAGTTTGTTCTCAAATAACGGGGTTACACTTGTCTATTTTCTGGATGTAAATTGTTGTTTACACTTTTGTACAGCTAGTTTGCCCTTAATTTTCCGGAAGCAGATCCGGTACAGCGTACAGCGGATTCCAGCCAATTTTCAACAAAGTTTTATTCTAAAGTTTTATTGTATATAATTTTTAATTAGTAAATATAACCAAAAAATCCTAAAAAATAGACAATTAATATTTTTTATATTCTAAAACCCTATCTAAACCACTAAACCCTTTACACGTGGCAAAAAATTACCAAAAATATTGAATATATTAAATTTATATTGGCCGCAAACTGCTGTTGGCAGCACCGGATCCCATTCCTAATTTTCCACATTTAAAATGTTATACATGCCACAAACTTTGTGTTCAAGGTGTATCATGTATGAAATCGAACATTCAATAAAACCTGACAAATCACTGAGCAGACAGCACTACAGATCCAACTTTCTGACATTTGAGAGTTAGGATACCTTGTACGAGCAAATACCATCCCAAGAAGATGAATCATCTTTGCTAGGCAAATTTTGGAGGATAAATTTGCCTGCATTCCACAACTTGTTAGTGAATGCTTTGTTCGCAGCCAGTCTTTCAGTGGACAAGTTAAGGTCCTAATACATTCAAGAGAACTTGTCATAAAGCATATTAGAGATACCAAAGGTGGAACAAACATGAACTTTCCTTTAGAAATACCTGACCAGGAGTTCCTAAAGCTATAGAAAACCTTAAAGCATCTGTGCCAAACTCTTTGATTGTGTCGATTGGGTCGATAACATTTCCTAATGACTTGGACATCTTTCGTCCCTAATATATTGAGATAATGTTAAACAGAGTTCTGAGAAACAGACTCGAATAAGCATAAATTTTACTAACCTGCGCATCCCTGATAAGCCCATGAAGATAGACATATTTAAATGGAACTTTGCCTGTAAACTCAATTCCCATCATCACCATTCTCGCCACCCAGAAGAATAGTATGTCATGCCTGACACGATAACGAAACCTGCTAAATACACTGATTAGATGAATTCATTAAGTGATAATACAATTACATACCCTGTTTCAAGTACAGTCGTGGGATAAAACTGAGAGAAATCAGCAGCAGACTCATCTGGCCATCCAAGAGTACTGAAGGGCCATAACGCACTGGAAAAAACCCAACTGAATGCTTCATATTCACTCACAACCAAGATCAGATGGTAGATAAACATGCAAACCAAATGTCATAAATATGATACTCGGTTAACTTTAGCATACGCCATCAATCTGAGAGCAAGTGTGGCTTTCAGTGATAGCAGTAGCACTAGTGATACTGAGGATTAGGAAAAATCAGTTACAACTTCACTCACCTTGAGAACCAAGTATCAAGAACATCCGGATCCTGATATATTTCAACACCTTTTCCGTACTGTTGCCGGGCTTTCTCAAGAGCCTCATCAGAGTCCTTAGCAACAATGTAATCTTCTTCACAATCTCTACCTGAAACATACCAGACCGGTATTCTGTGCCCCCACCACAGTTGTCTGCTTATACACCAATCCTTAATATTGGAAAGCCAGTGGTCGTAGATCTGAAAAGAGAACAAAAAATGCAAAACGTAAAATATATAAAAAGCAAGAAGTGTGTGGCTATTCTGAGCATGTGCAAGTGCAACTATCGAAGCTTTGGAGAAAAACCAACCATTCTCTGGGATGAATGAATGAATAAAAATACATGCATTATATTTGAGTGAATGCAAATATATACCTTTTATGGTACCCTATTGAATAAAACAAATAAGGTGACAACAGCCACTTTAAAAAAAATCATCAATACCTTTTCGAATCTTTCGGGGATAATGATCAAGTCTCCTTTTTTGACAGCATCAAGGGCCTTTTCGGCTAAAGGTTCCATAGTTACAAACCATTGCTTACTGACAAGTGGCTCTATTATCTATGAGATAAAGGCAACATCGTCAGAATAATATAGCGATATGTGGACGATTCATAACTTTTGTGACAAATCACCTCTCCACCGCGCTGAGACCTCGGAACCCTTGAAGTATGTGGTTCTTTCTTAACAGCAAGTTTAGTCTCTTCTAAATCTGCCCAAACTTTTTTCCGAGCTTCAAACCTATCAAGGCCCCTAAGACCCAAAAAGAAAATACATTTCAACATTATCTAGGGGATGAACCTTCAATTGCAGAGCCATATAAAATTGTAAACTTGATACTGCAGTGTGCACGTACGTACTTATACAGTACAGCAACCTCGTTAAGTGTTCCATCCTTATTCATGACATTAAGTATTGGGAGTCCAGTTTTTCTTGCAAGGAGATAATCATTGTGATCATGTCCCGGGCTTACTTTCAAGACTCCAGTCCCAAAGTCTTTATCGACATACTGTTGCAGCTCACAAGTTATAAACTCTAAACAAAGTAAGAGTAGGAAAGACCAAATTTCAAAAGTGGAAGTAAACACAAGCTGAATGGTTGATTTCATCATGATTGGATTGATACTGAAATCCACACTTCTGTTTTTATACATCAGCTCTTGAGATCAGCATCTTCAAAGATAATTAGGTGGAGAATATGCTTGATATGCATGGACAGAAACAAAGAATAACCGCAATGATAATATGGTGTCAAACTACCTTGTCAGCAATTATAGGAACATGGCGTCCGAGTGTCAGAGGTACAATGGCATTCATGCCAATATACTTTGAATAACGTTCATCCTGCAAAATGAAATTCACATTGATATACTAAAGGCCAGGAGCAGTCACTATTAAAAACATATGTGCATACAACATGGATAAGAGACGATACACAAAAAATCGAAAATTCAGAGGTTCTTACCATAGGATTCACTGCAATAGCAACATCACCAAATAATGTTTCTGGCCGTGTTGTTGCTATAGTCAAGAAGTCGCTCCTTAAAGTTAAGAAAAAGTCAAACTTTTAATATTAAACAAGGAATCACTACAGATTCAAGCAGTCTATCAGAAAGCAATTGATGTCATCAAATGATTGATTTTTTCCAAGGGGAAATAATTTCTAATAAAATCAGTTTAATAGTACTAAATCACTGAACTTGCTAAAAATGTAAGAGTGAACCAAATTTCACTTTTCAACAATCTAATATTGTGTTATACCAAAAAGAACCAAATCCCATCAAAAACACAAATGTTGGCGAATGGCATGCATATTTACAAAAGGGTTAATTGCCCCAAACCACCCATAAAATACGGGTTTTCCCCGAAACCACCCTTAAAATAATTTCTTCCCACAAACCACCCTGCCGTTATACCTTTTTTCCCATGAACCACCAACGTTAACGCCGTCAACTTTTCCGTTAAAAGCCCACTTTAATGGGTGGTCTGTGGAAAAAATAAAATTTTATGGGTGGTTCAAAAGAAGAATAAAATTGATAGTGAGTATAATTTTTATTTAACATAAAATTAAAAATAATAGGTAATAAAACCATACATTTAAAATTTATTGTTGTTAAAAATATTATAATAGAATGTCAATTATTGTTTTATTAACTTTTGAACATATTTTAGCATATATAAACTCTATAAGAATATTATACAAGACATACAATTTTTTTCAAATCGAAGGACGACATACAATCTAAGACAAATTTAAAAAAGTATAATAACTTCATATTATTTGGTACTCTAACATAATTTAAATTACGTCTCTTCGAGGTCCTCGTGATATACAATCAAACACTTAATAAAATCGAAAGACGAAATACAATCAAATACTTACTTAACAAAATCAAAAGGCGAAATACAATCAAACACTTATATAAAAGTTATAATAATCAAATGATACTCGACTCTCTAACATATTTTAATATTTGTATTTATGAAGTACTATTGAAACTATTTATTTGTACAAATTAGTTAATTTTTATCGATTTAACTTGCGAGTTATGGTTATGGAAAAAATAAAGTTTTATGGGTGGTTCTTGGCAAAAATAAAGTGCTTAAATATGATGCACTAACGGCAGGTGGTTGCTGGGAAAAAAGGTATAACGGCGGGGTGGTTTCTGGGAAAAAATTATTTTAAGGGTGGTTCTGGGAAAAACGCGTATTTTATAGGTGGTTCGGGGCAATTAACCCTTTACAAAATTACCTAGAACCTCCAGCAACACGATACTTGATATAATATAGAAATCCAGGTTCTTCCGAGTATTCTACTTCCTGGTCATCAGTGAACAACACTGAGATCAGAATACTAACCGAATTCACAGAAGGTGATGGATTCCACGTTTAGGCTAACTGTAACATACCAAGTCTGAAACTGCGGTCTGCAAATTAGGAGACCAGTTAACCATGTAAGAACCTGAGAGAACAGATGAACAAAAGACATTATGGTTTTAACTTTTAACATGGTGTAATAACAACATCCCAATTGGCACAAGTTTTATAAGAGATCAGGCCATACATTATAATATTATATACATCGATATTGATCACTTATAAAAAAACAGAGTAACAGTTCTTAGAAACTTAAAATCGTAAGTTTGAAATTTAACAAATACCTTGGTATATCAAACCCTTTTCATGAAGCCTAACAAAGGCCTCTATTACAGCTCCTGCAATAGCAAACAAGCTCTGTGAACATCCAAGCAAGACATATCAAACTTTATTGGTTTTAAGATATTGCCGTGCAAGCTTTAAAACGATATTTCCATAAGCATTATAATTGAAGGTTAATTTGATGATATTAGAGTTATAATTCGATTAAAATAAAAGTCTTTTAACGTCTACTAATATCTTACGACTTAGCTGCTCATCAAGAGTAAAGTGTTCTCTAGTCCAATCGCAAGAGGCACCAAGCCTCTTAATTTGATTTGTGATAGTGCTTCCATACCTGATAAATGCACATATTTACATATCACTACAACTGAGCTATACGATACAAATAAAAGCCCATTTAATAAATATGTATATATCATCGTGAATTAGATAAATCGTAACTTCTCTTTCCACTCCCATACTCTAGCTGTGAAATCCTCTCTAGACATGTCAGCTCGTTTTATTCCTTCTTTTGCAAGCATCTTCTCCACGACCAACTGAGTACATAAAACATAAGTGTAACAATTCTGGAAATGAATTCAATAAATATGGACTAAAGAGCAGCTTATAAATATGGATCAGTGAATATTAAATATTAACATGTAACTAACTAATAGAACCATGCCTGAGTTGCAATTCCAGCATGGTCTGTCCCAGGAAGCCATAATGTCGGTCTCCCTTGCATTCGATTATATCTGACCATGATATCCTGAAAACCAAAATCTTATTAAACCAAATTAAAGCACAATGTTCACACACCGCACGTCCTGTCAGTGTCTCATAAGAAAAACAACTGGTGTTGGCATCACTCATCATTGATGCAGAAAATAAAGACATTAAAGATACAGGCATGTGCTATAGAAGCAACTAGTTTTGTAGTACATTTTCTGCCAGCTAACACGGTAACTTGCGAGATTTTGCGGCTTTAAGTCTAATAATAGGGAAGTCTCTTGACCATGCTTATAGTTTGAAGATTATCGTGCAAAAACAAGAAATGAATCATCACAAAAGGTAACTTATAAGCACAACAATTTTAATAAAAATTCAGCATGTCTTGCAAAAAAGCTGAACATGTCAACATTTATCCCAACCTCAAGAGTGACGAACATTGCATGCCCCATATGCAGAGAACCTGTTACATTCGGAGGAGGCATTGGAATCACAAAAGGATCTCCCCCTTTTTCAGAGGATGGTTTAAAGTAACCTTCGGATTCCCACCTATAAATTCAAATAACTTACTTAGACTATTCATATACATGCTTCTTAACTTATTTAATAAGTCATGCTCATAAACGCCTTCAAACACAAATGCGCTACCATTTAAAACCTCAAACCGAATTTGTTACCATTTATATATCCGTTCTTCCGCATCAAAATCAAATGACTTAGCCACCTCCGGAGACGTAAACACGCCTTTCTTCACTGCCGCAACTACTACAAACATCATCAAGAAAATCAATAAATATATTCACATCATTTCAAAATTTAAAACAATCTAAAAATCAACATTCAAAGCAGTAGCATATTTAACAACACAATCAATTTCAAACTCAAATTCAAGATAAGTTGCTGAAGTAGAATTCAAACATTTGACATTGAACTGACCGGTAAAACAACGTCGTTTTGGACGACGATGAGAGAAGAGAATCGGATTGAACCGATGCATGAAGTTCGGAGTTAACAGACTGGGGCTGTATATCAACATATTGTGTTGATGTCGATAAACCCCTAGCGTTGGAGTATTTGGGGTTTGAGTGAAGATGAGAACTGCAGAGGCGAATGAAGATGACGATGTGGCGACTAATTTTCAATCTGACCTCTTTAGTTTTTCTTATTTACATTTTCGCCCCTCTCTTTGATCCTATTTACAGGAAAGTGAGTGTAGTTTAAGAAATTTTGAGGCTCGGTAATGTCTGAGGGTATAATAATAAATTAAGTTTTATCATTTTTAAAATTAGTATTATCTTTATTCTAGTATTTATATTTTTTCGACGTTCGGTATACTGAAAGTCGGTGCATTTAGCACTCTTGTCCATTTTGTGTTTGATTTTTGAGGTTGTTTCTTTATAGTGAGAAACTTTGGTTTTGTGAGTCAGTGTTTGTTTGAAATTTAAGATGGTGGCCGGAGTTAAATTCATGATGCTATGTATGAAGTTTTGCTCAATGTTGAGGTTTTAAATTTTAAGGATTTTGTGACGGATGAGTTTTTCGTTTGGAATTAAGACAGCAAGGTTGGATTTATGATGTGGGTGTTGAGTTTCGCCTATTGTGCAATTTGAGGATGTTGCTGCAAAAAAAAATTACCAATATCTCATTTGTCGTGTTTTATTGGGATCCGTATTCGATGCAGCACTAACGTTATTTTCTTTAATTATACTTCATTTTGGATGTACCTTTTATCAAAATTTATATAGTTTTGGATCGCTACAAAATATTGTTGCAGCACTGTATCTGAATCCGTTTTTATGGTGTTGTTTAAGGATGTGAGAACTGGAAATTGTTGAAAATATCATGGGCTTGTTTTATTACAGCTGACTAGATTTTGGGTATTTTTGGTTAGACGTTGCTAGGTAGATTTTCCGCAATGGTGGATGATGATTGATGAGCTATGGAGACACAGACACTGTAACTAGAGATGAGGATGGTTGATTTTGCATAGTAATTTTATTGTCAACTTGAATTGCCGGTAACATTATTTCGTCTACAGATGTGGCCATGCAACTGTAAGTGTATGGGCACCCTCGGACAAATTGCCATTAAGCCTATGATTTGTGTTTGTCGGATATGAAAAATAATTAGCAAATCGTGCCAAAATTTCAACCATACGACTACACGAAATTCATAATCCATTCATATGGGCTCCCCTGCAACTGCCAGCCGCCAGGTCCACGTTGCCTTGTAATTCAACTAACAATGATTGCATGTTATCAATCTCATAAATTTTAGATCGACTTGTCAAATACTCTCTCCGTCCCATTATATTTGTCCATTTTAATTATTTTATACATCAAATATAATTAAAAAAAATGAACAAAGTTTGTAGGACGGAGGGAGTATCAATTTACGCATAAGAGGTTGAATAAATGCTGCATTTGGTTGTAGGCTGTACGGAATCCAGATCCGTAAATGACCAGCAAACCAAAAGTCTATAAAATCTTAGAATCTCTTCAATGCTGGTTTATATAATTGTAGAACATGTGAATACTTTTTTTTAAATAAAACAATTACACTTAGTTAATTCACACAAGAAAAAGGTTGTGACCAATTTATTTAAGAACGAAAGACATGAGTTTGATGATTAATTAATAACTAATACTTTGAGCACAGAAATATATGTGCATTTAAATTGATAAATAACTATTTAATTTATTATAAAACAAAAAATTCAATAAAATCAACTAATATGTGATATAGTAATTAATGGGACTAATAAGGGTATTTTATGTAAAAGTGGTTTCACAAAATTAACCGTCAATTGAGACACTAGGTTATCAATGATTCTCAGAGAATACAAGTCAAACTATATATCATAAATTTAATTGTGTTTAAGCATCGACAGACATATTTTTTTACAAAATGAGGTGTTATTTCAACAGTTAATTTTGAATTAGTAAGAACTAGTTTTTACTGCACATTCCAATATGTGCATATTTATATTATAAATTAAAATGTATAATAAGGTTAATATGAGATTTATTTAAAGTAATTATTGTTGAATGTAGGGTATTGTAGGCATAAAAATGTGGCTTTATAGCACACTTCCCTTTTAAATATAGTAGAGAGAGTTATGATCTAGAAGAACATCAAATTTTGTAAGACATGGAGACATCATCTCAACCGTTGGTTTTGATTAATCTAGCAGTTGAGATTAAAGTTGGTTTTTAATTAAATAGGCGGTTGGATTTGCAAAATACACGGGCGGTTGGGATTGACGGTTATCAGTATCAACCGTTGGATGAATAAAAATCAACGATTGAAATGATGTCCTTCCGTCCTACTAAATTTATGTTGTCCCTCTTGAACTCTTCCCATAGTAGAGATATATATTTTTGAAAATTAAAAACCCAAAAACCCTTAAGTCTCTCTTAATCTGTTTCCTATTTTGGTACTATCATTTTGTTAAAAACCTACACGGTTAGAATCAAAGATAATATATTTGAATGGACAGTTTTTCAATTCATGTGTCCTCAACTTTCCCAAAAGTTACATACCAATCTTCTTCATCTCCAACCAACCATTCACCATAAATAACCCAATACAACAACTTCCATTTCCATCACCTCTCCCTACTTCAAATTACACCACTCCTCAGTCCTCAACAAAACCCACCCTCCATTTTCATCCATCGACCACAAACAACCTAAAAATGTCAGCAGCCACTATCAGTACCAACAAAGTTGAATCCGACAATAACGAAGTATTGTTGAAAAAAGGCATAGCAGAACTGTACGATGAATCGTCCGGCATGTGGGAAGATATTTGGGGTGACCATATGCATCATGGATTTTACGACGTTGGTGAGGAAACTGCTGTGTCCCTTCCTGATCATCGTTCTGCACAGATTCGGATGATCGAAGAGGCTCTGCGTTTTGCTGGAGTTTCTGATGGTTAGTGATTAAACCTTTTCATTTTTTGCACGTTAATTAATTTTCATCACGTGGTTTTTATTTAGTAATTTGTAGTAGTTTGTGGAAAAAGGTGAAATATTGAATCGGTCGATGCAATCCTTCCAATAGGAGTGACCTTGGGTTGCGTGATTTGCTTGAATTTTAGTGAACTCAGATCAGATCTAAAATGAATATTAATAATCAGAAATTATGAAGACTGATTTTGTGATATAATTAGCATCTACGTATACATGTAATTTGACACTAAATCTTTAAGAATGTCTTCCAACAACTCACAATAATTCGCTAATAATAGAGAGGTGAATAATTTTGTTAATGAGGGCGATTACAAGATAGTGAACTGAAAATTATTTATTATTTTGCAATGTATTATAATAAAAATAATAAAAATATACTAAACGGAGTAGTTAATATATTTAACATAAGAGATCGGATCTAGAGATGCAATGATTTTCATAAGACATAAGAACATCTCAATTGTTGATTTTGATTGATCTAACGATTGTGATATAATTATTTTTTAATTAAAATAGGTGGTTGAATTTGTAAAATATACTTATGTGGCAATGTGCTATTGACTCAAAAAATTAAGTGGGTAGCAAAGGAACTTTACCCTATTTGATAATGTCAATTGATGAATTGTTAAAGAAAGTGTTTAAAAAGGTGATTCAATCATTAACATAATATTGTCGTGTTATATCTTATCACAGTTCTCCGCCTAAACGATATGTTAAGATTCCGACACATGTATATGAACAAATAAATCTTGTCATCAATATTACAAATGTGTGGTGGTGGAAATTTCAGGAATGTGTTTGTTTTGTAGTTTGATGAAGTTTGAATTCCTTGTGGTTTTTTTGTGCAGAGATGAAGCCAGAGAGGATTGTGGATGTGGGGTGTGGGATTGGAGGAAGCTCCAGATACTTAGCTAAGAAATATGGCGCGAAGAGCTGTGGAATTACTCTTAGTCCAGTCCAAGCTCAGAGGGCTCAAGCTCTTTCTGCTGCTCAGGGTTTGGCTGATCAGGTAATTTTATAGTTAGTCTTGATGTCAAATAGTTCATTTTAACACATGGTTAAATGTGGAGCGAATGAGAAACCGGACTTACTTAAGGGTCACTTGGCCGCAGGTGTCGTTCCAAGTTGCGGATGCTTTAAACCAGCCCTTTCCTGACGGGCAGTTTGATCTGGTCTGGTCCATGGAAAGCGGCGAGCACATGCCTAATAAAGCAAAGGTGAGTATATGTGCATGCAGAATGACAAGGCATTGTTTGATTCATGTTGTTGTTTGTTGCTTTTGCTTGATTTGTAAATTTATGATGTTTGAAATGGTAGTTTGTGAGTGAGCTTGTTCGAGTGGCTGCCCCTGGGGCAACCATAATTATAGTCACTTGGTGTCATAGAGATTTGGGTTCGGACGAGAAGTCCTTGAAGCCAAATGAGAAAGCTCTGTTGGACAAAATCTGCAAAGCTTACTATCTACCTGACTGGTGTTCTGCTGCAGATTATGTGAACTTACTCGAATCTCTCAACCTTCAGGTAACGAAATACATTCCAACAGAAGAACACTTTTCTTAAACTTCAGAATTCGATGTTTTTATCATTGTTTGGATGAACAGGACATAAAATCAGCTGACTGGTCGCCAAATGTAGCTCCATTCTGGCCAGCAGTTATCCGTACTGCATTGACATGGAAAGGCGTGACTTCGCTCTTGCGAAGCGGTAAGTTCTAAAACAGAACTGAGAATTGAGATTTTTAAGTTCAGTTTAACTTGAGCTGCATGAATTGAACAGGATGGAAGAGCATTAAAGGTGCATTGGCCATGCCACTGATGATCGAAGGGTTCAAGAAGGATGTGATCAAGTTTGCGGTCATTACGTGTAAAAAGCCGGAATAGAGGATGAAAACAATGCGTAGCCTCAACTGAAGACAAACAGCTTTCATGTGGGGCATCTGGATTTAATGGTGTATGATTGAGCAGAAATGGTCCTTTCTATAAATATACTCTATTTACACCATTTCAAAGACTTGCATGAATGGAATTTAATGCCTACCAAATGTAATATGAGTGGTGCTACCTGCACCAAAATATCCCCAGATTTGGAATAAGATAAAATGTGACAGTTTGGGTATTTTTATAATTTGGACGAAATGACCCAAAAAATGTGGGGCATCTAAATTTTGAAGCAGAAATTTATAAGTATTTTTGTCTATTTAATCCTCAGTGCATTGAACAAATTCCATGTAATAATTATCTGTTAAACAATATGTTTGAAGTGGAAATGCTATTTGTGATTCAGCAGAAATCACAATGACAAGTTCTAACAATAGCAGCGCAAGGGTGATAATCAAACTGAAAGAGTAGACAATAGAGTGACAGGAAATGCATACTGCTGGTATGAACAAGTCCAAAACTAATTTCCCCAACATGTCAGTACTTGTTGCATTACATATTGCCCAAACTGAGCTAATTTAAAAGTAACACTTCTAATCTCAGAATTCTAAATAACCTGATTCGGAAAGCAAAGGTCAACTTCAACAAGACTGAATTTAAGCAAACCAATTTTTGAAAGCTTGCTCATCTAGCGTTTAAATCAAACTCTGCAGCTTCCTTCCATTCATCATCTTGATCTCCTGCATCACCGTGTTCGTTCTCCTCATCGTTCAAGAAATCTTCAGCGGGTTCATCATCTCTATGAGCATTATGCCCCCATCCATTCATCATACCATCAGGGTTCCCTCCGTGTTCTTGGTCACCCATGGAAACATCATTGCTGTGGGACCCAAGTGCATTGGCTCGTATTGCTCCACGAGCCAGCATTTCAGCATGTGACTGAGGCTGAACTTGAGATGCTTGTGCCATGGCAGCCATTCTCATCCTAGCTTCCAGACCAGCTTTCTCTCTCGTTTCTAATTCAGCTTTTAACTCCATCATTGCGCGTTTCTCTTCTTGAAGAAGGGCCTGCTCAATCATCAGCCTTTCCTCCGCTCGAAACTCCCCCATGCCACGTTTACGAGATATCAGGTTATAGGCATACACTTGTTTTTCAAAAGTGCCAGTGAACTCAGCAACCTTGGCAGCTATGTTGTTATCCCACTGCTGTGAGCGCGACATCATCTGCCCTGTTGTATCAGAGTCTAGAATTCTATCATCCTCCTCGGCCTCATAGTCAGCCACTACATGGTATGGAAGCAGTCTGCAAATCATAAAGGCAGAATGAATCACAAAGCCGAGCAACAAATACTATGCTAATAAAGAGCTTAAACAATCAGTCCAGAAAAAACAAAAATGGCCTGGCAAAACTTAAATTACATAGCTAGTAAGTCCCCTCTATAATACAAACTTTAATGGTTATGCTCTAGACGAAACGAAACTATACTAAATCTTTATAACGGCAACATCATTGTATTCTACAAGTTTAAAGCTCTCCACAATTTATGAAACTACGTTTCCACTTTCAGGACCACACCTGATCCAATTACAACATCCAAATAGTATGCTGATGATACATCATCAGAAACTACACAATCTTACCAGAATAGAACTACACTACAGTAAAAAGAAGAATAAGCATCAGGGATGTAATCAAGTATCAGCAACCATCTTATGAATGAAAAATTCTCAAGTCCTCAACTCTTTGGTAATCAAGAAGGATCAGAGATGATTAGGATTTAAGAAAGCTCTGCCATAACGACATTAACTATTGAGGTAAAAGAAATGATACCAACTCGAACTCTACAGTCTACCCTCCCTCCTAATAACTGAAAGAAAAAACTGAATGGGTAAGTTAATCTTCACACATGAACATGAACTGCCATATTACGAACACAAAGAAACAAAATTTTCAAACTTAAGATGAAGTGTCAACAATTATTAAAATCAAATTCCCATATATAACAGTTAATTCTTCTCATAACAACCAATGCAACTTGCAATTAAGGTGATTAAGGTGATTAAAAAATTTAAGTAAAGCAACCTAATGATAACAAAGAAAAATCTGAAGTAAAAATAGTGATAAAAAACTCACCTTTCACAAGCATCCTCAATAGAAGTAAAAGCTCGATTATAATCCGGATGACAAACCTTCCACGCGTCCTGATAAGCCAATTGCAGCTCAGTCTGATTCGCAGGTGGCCGCACCATCCTCTGCTGTTGCTGCTGCTGCTGCTGTGAATTACCTCCATGATTCTGCTGCTGATTTTGATTCAGCGATTCCACACCCGAATTAGGGCTAGGGTTAGGGTTAGGGCTTGAATTGGATTGTTGATGAAAATTAGGGTTTAACATTGGGCGATGAATTCCAGGAGTCCGTAAATGGGCATCTATGTTAGACGGAAAGCGCGACATCGCTTGTTGTTTCTGGTGCTGTAATTGCTGTAACATAAGCATCTGCTGCTGCTGTTGTTGTTGTTGTTGCTGTTGCTGTTGTTGTTGTTGATGGTGTTGAAGCATCATCTGCTGCTGCTGGCGCTGAGCCAAGGCCTGAGCTTCGTCCATCGCTACGCCGATCTGTGAGTCGTGATCGTCTTCGGTGCTCTGGTGTTTCGACGCTTTCAGTCGAAATCACTTCGAGACTCATCAACTGCGAGTTTCAGGATTTTGTAAGAGAAATGGGGTCAAACAGTAATTTCAGAAACATTTGTGCTCTATTGTAAATATAACTAAATTGGAGGGCGTCTATTGTAAACGGTTTAGAAGAACATATACATTTTAATAAGCCGGAATATGGTATAAGCGCAATCTAACGGTTGAAATTTGTAAATTCAATTATCAATCATTCATATTTTTTTTCAAATTTAATCGTTCAATTAATTAAAAACCAACTTAAAATCTTATGTTAAAAAAATTTAAATGTCTCAAAAACACAACTCTATATGAATATCATCTCAAGTTCAGAGCTGTTCAAGGATGAACTACAGTGCATGAAAACAGGCTTGAATTTTGATGATATTAGTAAGTTACAGACTTGGTGTGTACACATCTGACCAATAGAATTTCTACTGATTCAAAAAACTGATAATCTAGAATGACTTTGTTCTACTTTTGGGTTTAGGAGGATTAGCAATCCACGGCGCCCACGCTAGCGGAAGTAATGTGCATGCTGCTTGAACCAGAAGGGCTAGAGGAAACCGTGAAAAATCATTTTCTGAAATCCCAACATATGATGCTAGTGCAACACCAAGATACCCGCTGACAATAAATGCTAATGCAATAGACGAGGCTACGAATGCCATTAAGGATCCCTCGCAACCCGCTGGACAGAGTTGAGCCATTAGGATGTTAAAAGGCAGTATTTTGAAGAAGTATAGAACTTCTAGAAGTCCGGATGAAATAACTACATAGACAGAATCTGGTAGTCCCATTGCTCGGTAAAAGCCTCTCACGAATAAGACGTCAGATAACATGAATACTGCCATTGTGACTTGAATTGCGGAGATGATATGTCTTGGAGTCATTGTCTTTAAATGGCGATTATAAATTATACTCCAAGCCAGTGACGCTACTTGGCCAAATACTTTAGAGATTCCGAGTACTGTTGAATTTATATGTAAATACTGAGTTTGGTAGAAGAACATAGTGCCTGTCAGGGCAGGAATGACCGCATACGAAGCTGCAAACCATGCAATTGAATAACCAATTCTAGGTTTCCGCAAAGTAGCACCGAGTTCCACCAATTGTTTCTTTATACCCACATTCGAAGAACTCTTCGGTAGGTTGAGAGAACTTTCACGTACCGCGATGGTTATAAAAAACTGGAGGCTGAGAAGAAGACCAAACACAAGAAACATACTCTGAGATGCATATCTACTAATAGCTACTCCTCCGAGTAAGTTCCCAAGAATTCCACCGAGAGAGGAAGCCATCCAAACAAATGACTGTATATCGCTAGAGGATGATTGTTGTGAGACGCCTCGTGAGTTACTTGCAGGCTGTTTTCCTGACTCAGCCACAATGGCATCATGCGCAACTTCAACTATAGAAGCACCAAGATTACTGAGTAGAAGATACACTGACATAGTGAAAATCGAGATTTTTGATGTGGGGAGAATTGCTATAGCTATCCACGATACCGCTTGTAACAAAGCTGCATGATATAAACAAAATACATCACTTCCCATGATAATACACAACACACCACACAAAATCTGCCTTAACACTAGGCTCTTCGACACTGAATTACTCTATACCCCAAATTAAACGATTTTTCTCCGCCAATAAGTTGTAATGCAAAAATACCCGACGGCACTGATACTGAAAAAGGGAAAACACCCATACGGATACTGTTTTCAATCTCATCCCGCAATAAGAAAACACTAATACAAACACGCTTGTTGCTACTCACTCCAACAGACCACCAAATACCATGCTCAGATTCTATCAAGATACATTTCCCATTGAACAACACTGACAAAAACGCTTGCTTTCCATCACTCTAATTCTTAAATTCCAACACTCATCACACTCAGCAGTCTAGTGGCCAATTCAGTACAAAATTTCCAGTAAAAAATAAATAACCCAAATTGGGGGTTTATCAATCAATGAAATAAAAGTACATTTTAAAAAAGAAAGAAGTGATGAAATTAACTAAAGAGCAAAGCAATACCTCCAATAGCAATATAAGGGACACGATGTTGCCCTTTAATATAAACAGCGTCAGATACGACACCGTAAAGTGGCTTTCCGACCATTGGAAGATTAGCAGAATTTTGCAAAAGCTGAAGAGTGGATGGATCAACCATAATCCCATCTTTAAGAAAAAAGTTGACAGCCATCCATGGGAAACATCTGAACCCCTGAATCCAGAATCCAAACCCTAGAAGCTTCCTCGCTGGACTGTTACTGTTCGAATCTTTCCTGTCCGACCCCATTGTTGAAAATTGGTTAATGGGTATAGCGGGATCCGTCGAGTTTGGTGAAAATGAGGTTGACCTGAGGAATTGAGAGAGAGGTTGGACGAGGATGGAAAGTTTTATATTACCAGATTTCGAAGTGATCGCTGTAGAGCGAAACGCCAGCGTTTTAGAAGAACGCCGACATGGGGAGTTGTGTACTGTACTTTGTTTCGGAAAACAAAATTTACTACTAGTTTGATAAGGTATTCTTTATTATATTAACGGACACGTGTGCTAAATGATGTCATAAGCATAGTTTTACGGCGTCTTGCGAATCACGGCGCTAATCTACCGTCAAGCCGTCTAGTCGATATGGCGACAGTCTAGACGATACATGGCTTTACAGCGTAATATGTATTTAATATGTAAAAAAATATTTATTTAGCTTGAAATAATATTGATATATTGTAAAAATAAATTAATTAGTGATTTCTGGGTATATTTTATTACAATTTTTCGTAATTTAGGATGTATTTTTAAAATTAATTTACATATCCGCGGACCCTAAAGGATTTATTCCGCGGACCCTTAAGAATTAAGTCCGCGGATCTTCCTGGCGAGCTCGACGACGGAACATATTTGCGCCGGAACGACTTGTCGTCGCCCAGTCGACGACTGGACGACGACGTGAATACTATGGTCATAAGTAATACGTGTGATTTTGACATGTTCGTCTTGTTTCGAGTGTGGATTAATTTAACAACGGAGTCGTTTTATACTTTTATTGTATTGCCTGATGGTGACGGTTTGACAGAGTACCTTAATTAAAGACTGTATTGACCTTGAAACCTATTGGATTTGTCAGTTGTAAACAGCGCAGGAGTTGGAACTTGGAATACCATGTCGACTGTGAAGACATAACTTATCTACAAGTCTACAACTTTCCATTTGATGCCAATACATGTCGGCACTCCGCCACCATAAGTTCTACGTCCCACTTTAAAGTCGCATATGTAGTCTTCTTTCTTTCAGCACACTAAGCCGGATTTGGCTTAATAACAGTTTGTTTAGCTATCGCTCTTGTTCTGTGTCCTTTCACTGCATTGCTGATGTACCAATGATGCTTCAACTATCCTGAGCATCATTTTGGTCCAGACACCAACTCTTTTCAATGGTCTGAAAGGTGAATTATATCCATTTGCGGCTGCGTCCCTCCATAGAGCAAGTCCTGATGAGACACACGTAGATTATGGGACACTAAGATATTTACAAGGGTAATATGATCGTAAATTGTGGCTGTAAAAATGGATAAAGAAATTGAGATTTTAGTGAAAAAATCGTAGGCGTACCAATCCAAGCAACTAAACCTGCTGTCGCTGCTAGGAAAAATGTTTGGCTGATTGTACTGCAACTGAAACAAAAAAGACCGGAAGTTCCACACAATGATCAATTTCTGAACGTTTGGGATTAGCTATTAGGCTGTGACTTTTGAGAGTGACTTACATATACATGCACAAGAGATTCCCCCACCTAGAAAAGAGTTGCCCACACAGACCCGGTGAACCTGAGACAAGTATCAATGCAGATATCTCCATCACTAATGGTGCAGAAAGCAGTAAAAAGGGTAAGGCACCCCCTAAGACAACTTTTATGTAAAAATTATTCTAAGGGAGAAACTTTACCACATGAGGTCTCGAATAAATAGCGCACGTGGTAGCATGAGCCCATTTCCAGTCATTGCAAGCAACATTGACAATGCTGATAATCCTTTGATGTTACTTGGATTTAAGAAGTTTGTCCACTAGAAAGGGAATCATCATTGACTACAAATCACAGTCGTTTGTGTTTAAAGCATAACAGGATAATTATTAGATAATTAATTACCATTTGTGAAACTGGCATCCACATAAAGAGAAGTGTGGCAGTCCACCCAGATATTCCACCGTAAAACTTCATCCCGGCTTCAGATAGCTTACCTAACCGTGCCTGCAAAGAAAACTCCCAATGTGAGCTGTAAAAAGATGTAAACATTACATGTGTCATTCAAGACATTAAAACGGCGAAATATAAAACATTCGATATACCATGACAACCGTTGCTACAGCGGCTAATAGACATATGGCTCCTGGAAGAATGCTGTTGGGAACATATGGAACGAAGGTAGACCACATAACCTAACAAGGCAGGGATGAAGAAATTACAAAGCTAAGAATAGGAGAAACACAATCTCACCGTGAGATAAACAAGAAATAATCAAGATTCACAAATCACCTGAGGAAGCACGGAGAGTCCCCCAATCGTGATAAAATCTTCCCACAAACCCCAAATGCTGGCATTAAGTAATCCAAAATAATTCAAAAATTAAGGACAAGCCCAGATCCATCACGGCTGAGATCACAACAAAGTACGACAACGGCATAGCTTCTGCCATAGCCAACTGAGACAACACAATGTATGTAGAAATTACTCCCAGTGTCTGTACCACCACAGCTTCGGCCTCTTTCTTTTTAGCAAAATAAGATAGCAAAGACAGATTTCCTAGTAACCCTGTAAGCATTCCCTGACAACATGAAAAAACACTACCACACATTAAACCCCTTATCAATTCACACCACCAAGCATCCATCAAAAGATGCTTACCAGCCACGGAACGGCGAGAAGCGCAACTTTATTTCCCGCCATGAGATTTCGTGCATTGAGAATGATCTGAGGCAACTGCAGAAGTAAAAACGGGAGATTTGCAGCTCCTGAGAACTTCGCTGTCAATGAGTCCCATTGCTCTAGGCTCTCATTTTTCGCCTTCACTGGTTCCTTGTTAATAAATTAGCTTAATTGAATCAGAAAATAAAATTCCCAATTTATAAAGATCCTAAATTCTGGAACTTATTAAACCCTAATCGAACTTCACTCAATCGGTACGGTTAACAATCAATTCAATACGAAATCAAGCAAACCTGATGATCAGTTGGAAAAGAAGAATCGGAATCCTCCGCACGCAACGGAATAAAACGATATCGTATCGACGAACTCGAACATCCCAAATCGCCCAAAATCAACCGCCGAAAATTAGGGTTTTTCAACTTCAAGCACAATGCCGTCACCGGTAAGGAATTCGATGTTGTGACTGCCGATATCCGCGTCGTCGGCTGAGGTCTTAGAAATGATGACAGCGACGACGACGACATTGTCGGAGGTTTCCGAATCGGTGGGAGAAAATCGCTAGTGGGGAGGAGATCAAGGAGAAGTGGCAGTGACGAGTTTGAGCAGTGAGATTGGGTCGGTTTCCTTTTAACTAATTAAATGTTGACACGTGGGATTTGTGACGGTGCGATGGCGCCTTGGGATTGATCCGTAGATGGGTTTTACGTCAAATTGTAATATATTGTCAATTGTAATTTGAGTACCGGGCCAATTGAGAGAAAAGATTCACGAGTACACGCAAATATAATTTAATGGTTGATGTTCATTAAAAATTGAAAATAAAAATCAATTCAAATTCAATCGTTTCATATTTTTTACAAATTTAGCCGCTACTTTTAATAAAATCTAATATAGTTTCAATCGTTGAATTAGTCAATCAACGGTCAAATTTGTCCTTATACCTCACATAAATAAAATGTGCTTCTAACCCTAAATCAAATAACATAATTACCCTTCAAATTCGCAAAAAGACATTGAGATCATCAATCATGTGCCGTCAACAACAATATTTTTCAGCTTGTTACCAGGAACCCAGCTTTCTCTCTCATGAACCTCTCCCCACGGCCCCCTTCCCACCGCCTCCACCGCTTCATATTGCGGTGCCCCCATCCTGTCTTTCTCACAGCCCTCCCGCCAGTGTTTCGCTGCCCACCTCCGTTTCACGGTTGTTTGGTTTAGTGTCCGCTGCGATGAGGTTCTGTGCTATTGCTTGATGGGTGGACCGTCGTCTGACACGGCTGGCGAGGTTTGGTGGATGTTGGGTGGTATCCGTCGTCAGAGAGGTGGATGAGGGCTCTGTCTGGTGCTCCGTCGTCTTCCCTCGGGTGCAGTTTGTGGCCGGTTCACCTCTGTCGATCTTTCACCGCCGCTCTGTCCCCGATGGTATTGGTTGTTTCCTCTCGGCTATTGGCAGCAGCTGGTTCGCGGACCCTTACTCTTTCACCGTTGCTGTCTTTGTCGGAGGCTCTGTTTTGTTTGTTAGGATTGTTTGCTTCTTTTTCTATTTGTTTTTGTGGCTGTCGGCAGGGGGTTTTGGGTGCCCTTGGAGCTTCATGTCGGCGGCGGGTGGTCAGTTGCTGTGTTGCTGTGTTGGGTTGTCTAGTCTGGCGGCTGTCGTTGTGGGTGTTGCGCTCTGTTTTGGTTGGGTCGGTGGCTGGGTTTGTACAGCATCTGCTGCTGATTCTTCTGTGTCAGAAGCGCAACCGGTCGGTGGTTACTGCTTGCTGCCCATTTCTGTGTGCCTTGGATGTTGTTTGTGTTTTTGTTTGGCTGGGCTTGCCTTGTTCCGGTGCCGTCTTTTGGTTGTTGTTTTGCTGTCGGTTGCCGTTTTCTTCGGTGCTGCTTTGGTGTTGGTTGCCGGTTCATCTGCCGCGTCGTGACCCTCAGTTGGTGTTTGCGGCGTCGTGTCCCTCTTCTGCGGTGTCGGTGGTTGTTGCCACGTTTTCCTCAGTTGTCTTTTGGCCGGGCACGTGGTGAACCGGGTTGTTGACACGTGGTCTCTACCACGTGTTTCTGTAGTGATCCATGGGGTTTGTCGGCGCCGGTTTGCCTTGGCGGTGCCTGACGTTTCTTGTAGTCCACGTGGCGTTTGCTGGGATGTTTACCGTGGTTTTTCTTTGGTGTAGACACGTGTCTCACCCTACGTTTGAATACTGATACCTTAAAGCCGCGTCATCTGCTGCTGCATTTCTGTTACACGTGTTCTGCAATTCAATTTACGGACTATTCTGGACAGCTGGTGTTCTCAGATAACCTTCTTAAAAATTCATGCTGATATCCTTCAATTTTTCATGACTTCTTGGAGCTCCTGTGATTCAGAAGGGTCCATCGGTTGGTGCTCACATTCTCGCGCTTCTGTCAAATTTGTTTGATTATTTTTTGGTACTGAGGCGAAGAACCTCGTTCACACTACGCTTAGATTAATTTTATTTTTGTGTTCGAGGTCTCCATTCGCTGGTCGATTGGAATTAAGTCCTCTTTTATGTACCTTCTGAGTCTCTGTACTCTTCTAATCAAAAAAAAAAAAAAAACAACAATATTTTCCAGCCATAAATGAAGTGACGTAGTTTTGAGTTATTGAACATCAAAACTACGTCGTTTTGAAAAGGATTCATAAAATTTAATTAAGAATTCAGAAAAAATGTATCATTTTAAATTATTATAAATAGAAACTAGGATGTTTTACTATTAAAATTTGAATTCTCTGATTTTGAATGTACGTTATACAAGATCCGAACCCAAAAAAATTAGGATTTAAATTAACAAAATACTCCTAGACTGAATGCAATGGCATTTTCACCAGTTATATGCACGGATAATCAGATGCATACACATTTTCTCTGCATTATTTTATAGGGGATATCTCATAAATTTGAGATTCAAACATTACAAAGGAACCTCAGGGCCAGGGTTCGATCCTTGGCCTCACCACTTTTTCTCAGATTTTTACTGAGATTTCATTCCTTCCGTCTGCGCGCGTGGATGCTGTTTATTCTTCCCGCCTGTGCGTGGAAGCTGTTGATTTTGATGCTCTATGGATGCTTATTTCTTCCCCCATAAAAGGAGACCTTTGGATGTCATTGCTTGGATATTGATGGATGATTGAAGTTCATTGGTGGTAGTGCCTAGATGACTTGTGCGTTCAAAGTATTAGTTGTACTAGATGAATATGTAATATCTTATACTCAATTGTAAACACACCCATCAAAAAAAACATAACCTACTAAATATTTCCACACACCATAAAACCATCTGACCCCAAAATATAGAGAGACCAATATGGACATATGGTGTCTATTTTTAGGAAATCGACCATTCTGTTTTTCTTCTTTTATGGTTGGTCCTACCAACAACCCATAATTATGCAAAATAGTATGTACACAAACAACATTTTAAAAAACATGACACAAAAGGAATTACAAAATTGTGAAGATTATTTTCTTTAAATATATTCTCAACTCAAACCATAACTCATCTATAAATACTACACTAATATAACCTTTAACAATCAAGACAACCAAATACCTGACTTGAATTGAAGTGTGTCCCTCTTGCACATTTTCAAACTTTAACATGTCCCAATCAGCTTCAACCTTCAAGGTTGTTCGCAAGGCGCCGGAGCTTATTCCTCCGGCCAAGCCAACTCCTCGTGAGCTTAAACTCCTATCGGACATCGATGACCAAGCGGGTCTTCGGTTCCATATCCCTGTGATAAGTTTTTACAAAAAATCAGAACTAGCACAAGGGAAGGATCCTGTCAAGGTGATCAGAGAAGCACTTTCGCAAGCATTGGTTTATTATTACCCGTTTGCGGGGAGGGTGAGGGAGTTGGGAGAGAATCGAAAGCTGGCTGTGGATTGTACCGGAGAGGGTGTAATGTTTATAGAGGCTGATGCTAATGTTAATGTGGATGACTTTGGAGATGTGATTCAACCTCCATTTTCTGCTTTGGATGAGTTGCTTTTCGATGTGCCCGGATCAAGTGAGATCATTGGCGGTCCTTTGCTATTGATTCAAGTTACAAGACTCGCTTGCGGAGGATTCGTTATTGCAATAAGATTGAATCATACAATTTGTGATGCAACAGGTCTTATTCAATTTTTGACAGCAGTGAGTGAAATGGCACGCGGGCAGCGAGATTTATCCGTACAGCCCGTGTGGCGGCGAGAACTTCTCACCGCAAGGGATCCGCCGAAAGTTACATATGTTCACCACGAGTATGATCATGTCCCGGGTGAATTATTTCCATTTGAGGACATGGTTCATCGCTCGTTCTTCTTTGATTCGACGGAGGTTAATATCCTCCGTCGATTAGTCCCTCCCTATCTTAAACCCTACTCGACTTTCGAGCTCTTAGCAGCAGTTTTTTGGCGCGCAAGAACAATTGCCCTCAAATTTAATCCACAATACGAAATTCGTTTGTTAATGGCTGTCAACGGTCGTAGCAAATTCAATCCACCACTCCCGGAAGGATATTACGGAAATGTGATCGCATTTGCCACTCCATTTACAACTGCAGGTAAGCTAAGCGCGAATCCTATTGGCTTCGCGCTTGAGCTTATAAAAAAAGCAAAGGAAGACGTGACAGAAGAGTACATGAAATCCATGATGGATTTCTTAGTACTAAATAATCGTCCGGACATCGCGATCGTACGTTCGTTCTTGATCTCTGATGTAAGACGGACAGGATTCGAAAACATAGACTACGGATGGGGTAAGGCTGTTTATGGTGGCAATGCGAAAAGTGGAGTTGGGACAACTCCCGGTGTGGCAAGCTTTTTCTTACAATCCAAAAACAAAAGAGGTGAGAGTGGGATTAGTATTCCGGTTTGCCTTCCCGCCGAGGCCATGAAACTATTCATCGAAGAACTTGACCGTTTATTCGAAACTGGCCGTCTAGCCGGCGAGAAACAAGATACCAAAACTACAGTCATCAATTCTTCACTGTGAAGTCTTGAAGTTGGTGTTTTAATTGGACTTAGATTTGGTGCAGGCAGCTTTTGTCCTAAACATTTCGGTGCCCTCGGAGAAAAAAAATTTTGGAAATTTTTTGTTAATTTTTTTTATCAGTATTATCAAAAAAATAATGGCATGCCTCAAAAATATAGACAAAAAGGCATAAATTATATTGGGGAAAAGTTCAAGACGTTTATATTTTTGAGAGACGATTAGACATAATCTCAACAGTTGATTATTAATAATCCAACAGGTAAGATTTAAATTCAAAATAATCTTCAAATCAAACCGTCCTTATTTTTTACAAATTCAATCGTCCAATTCAACTAAATCAATCTAATTTCACTTG